>LPNX010577146.1:196459-311254 GCA_001517045.1 Pseudotsuga menziesii | reverse complement strand
TATATATATATATATATATATATATATATATATATATATATGCTTTCTTGTGTTTGGCGTGGACCCTGAAGCACATGATTGATGAGATGGTTTGTGTTGAGCGAGGAGCTCTGGAGCACATGAGTAATTGATGTTTGTGTTGAGTGAGAAGCTTTGGAGCACATGAGTACTTTTATTTTTGTTGAGCATGAAGCTATGGAACAAATGAAAAGATAAATTGAAAGTGTTGGGCATAAGCCCTAGAGCCTTCCATGTTGATGTTGAGCATAAGCTCTGGAACATCGGATCCTTGGCCATTGTATCCCTAGGTGTATCGTACAAGTACATAAAATCATTAATGTTGAGAGAAGAGCTCTGGAATCGCACTAAGTTTGTAACTCCTTGTTTTTAGCGTTGACTATGGGCTCTGGTAAGTGCTAGGAGTTAGTGAAAGGATTTAATTATGTCGAGTAAAAAAAACCCGAGAGAAATATTGATCTCATCTCACTTATTTATAAGTGATTAAATCAAATTTCCAATTTCTGCATTCCCATCAAGTACTGAAGAACTACCATGTTATACGACGAAATCCAACATGCAAGGATGTTTAGAGTTTCTTAGACTAGTAGACCAAACAACCTAACGGATGACCTTAATGAAGAAAGTGTCATAAGTTTAGGGATCATAATATATGATGCCCAAAGACAAATGTTAACAAATAATATATTATTATATATTTTATACATGTATGTATAAGAGTAAACATAGTAATAATATTAATGAAGTAAGAAAGAAGGAAAAGTTCCATTTATTATTATTTTTACTAAAAGAAAATTAAATAGTATAATACCTACAAAAGTCTAATTGGGAACTAGTTAAAAGTTCCAAAGTTAAAATATTAAAAGTACCTAAATTAATTAAAAAGAGTTAAATCAAGAAATCAAATGTTTCTTGATTTAACTGCCCATTTGACTAAAAAGACTATATATAAAGTTCGAAGCCAAAGAGAGGCTTGGGGATCTCATCTATATTTTTGGAGTCATTATTCTGCCTGTTTATTCTCAAGAGAGTTATGGGAGAACATTTTTCCTAAAAGGAAAAAGGAGAACTGATCCAAACCTCATATACTAGTTAGGGAAACCTTACCTTAGGAGCTCTAATATACTTGCATGTTGGAACCAGCTCGAGGGGATCCAGATTGAAACCAACAATGGTTTCGGGTCATGGTTGGGTGGAACGTGGTAGTTACCAAGTGATTTATTCATCTACGTAGAGGTCAGATATGCCTATCATTTGTTAATGTTGGGTAATTGAGTGTGCTAGTTTTAGCCATTACAAGAGCTTTAATTTATAGGTATGAGGTTCTTCACTACCTATTTCATTTTCTAGAATAAGAGCTGGCTAGATTATGCAAGCATTTATATTATACTTTCTAACCCTATGTACTTTGTTTTCTTGTCAAATTGTTTTAAGGTATACATTTTTCATTATAAACCCTCCGCTGTAGTTTAATTCTTTTTTAATGATTTATCAAGGGTTTTGTACTTTTGGTTTTACTTCTGTATTGGATTTTACTGCTTAAACCTTGTTTTCCTACATAGTAGGAATTATTTTCTAATTAAGTACATAGTTGTTCATTTACCTATATACTCTATTGGTAGATTTCATATTGTCAGCAGAGCCATGTTATAAAATTCAAAGAATAGTTAAGAATTAAGTTTGAGACATAGAATGATAAATAATAAATATAATTAATAAAACCTAACAAATTTATTATTATTATTATATATATTAACAGGTATAAGACAAGAATACAATTCTAATTTATCAACACTATAAATACATCAAAGAATAACTTTAAACTTCAAAATACTAAAGATAAGATAAAAACTAGCGAAGACCTCTAAGGGTCTATATAAATAAACTCATGCTAAAATCCAAGATAAACATTATCATTTTTCTTAAAACAAATATTTTCATAAATCAATTAACAGTCCAAGCATCGAGACCATATAAATGGTCCACAATTTATAACATTTATACTAGCTACATCTACAAAGCATAAGCAGTAATGTTATTATCAACATTATAAAACCATTGCATAAATAAACAGATCAAACCCTTTAACGTTATAAACTACAATATAGAAATCACATACCTTAAATTAAATCCCCATTATAATAAAATCCAACATAATATCACTTACGGTAACCAATTAAAAACAACCATAATATCATTATAGTATTAACCTAAAAACCATATAATTACACAGAGGTCGCAATATCGACTTCGCTAGGCGTTCAAAGCCCAAATCGCAACCCATTTTAAATATAAACCCTCAACACTATAAACGACCCAAGATCAAATCATGTAGGGCCTTTTTATATTCTACAAAGCCATGCTATACTATTTATACGCATGGTGTAAATAAAAATTTAATTCTTTACACAGAGGTTGTAAGACCCATTATAATTTATACACGTTGTAATCTAGGGCCTAAGCCCCATACATAACCAAATGGTCAATTGAACTTATTATCAATGCTATAAACCCTGTTAATAAAACCACAATACTGATGTTTTCCAACGAAGGGTTGTACCCACAATCGACCCCTTTTTATTTCAAATATGCATCATAAACATAAATTGTAAGTCTTCACCTATTTCGCTATAACAAATTCAATGGTGAGTACCAATTCCATTCATGGCATGGCCCCAATCCATAACGCTATCACACAAGTCATCCATGAAATCAACACATACAATGAAAGACAAATTCACATAGTCCACTATTTAATAATCATTGAAATTGACGCATCATACAATTATAAAAAGAGTCCTTATAAATCCATCACAAAGTTTACACAGTCAATACCATTGGTCATTGCACCATTGCTATCAATGGTGCTTCCCAATGCACATAACATAACCCAAAACACTAATTACAAAATACACAGAGCCTGTTGAAGGCTTACCCAATATCCCTTCACTGCCAAGATCACCATATAATTACATTCCAATACATTGTAAGTAGAAGCCCGAAGGATTTCGAAATGCCACAACAAACCCCAAGTCTGTCACTGTATAAGACGTAGAGATCTTTCTAGACACAGTCAACCCCAACCCAAAACATATCCATTGAAGACTATACTAAAGCATTTACAACCACAATGATTCTAATCTCTGTCCTACCCTCTAACCAAAAGGAGAGAAAAGTCTGCACTTGTACAAAACAGGCTTACCCTAATGGGTATGGATTTTCTCACAATGCTATCCACAAGCCACAAATCCTATTTCTTTTCTACACTCTGCAACCTGCAACCATAAATAAAAAGGCATCATGAGAAGTATGCACTATTAAAATCAATTGAACCAACAAGTAAATGCTAATAACCTAGAACGATCACATACCTCTCACTCAATGGAAATCACATTTATTCATACTACAATGGAGTAGAGTGGAAGCATCCAAGCTGCGAATGAACAAACCCTATCATTGATCCAAGCCCTAAGATGGGATACCACACTTTCCAATGTGCATTAAAAGAACCACCATGTTTCCTATTACTGTCCTCCAAACCCAAACCCCTATAGTTCATATGCGATACATTATCATATGTTTCGCTTCCACGTCATTTGTATAAACCCAATATGCGATGTTTAACCATAGGATTTAAGCCCGAAGTCCATGGCATATACAATATGCCATGGAACATTACAACCAAGGTTTGTAAGTATATTTTATCCTCCCACTATTTGTTAAATCAACCATATAGGAAGATTACAATAGGGCATAATCAAGTTCTAATTATTTACACCATAGTAAATAATTAACACATCAATAATAACTCGTTATGATGTAAATGAGTAAGGCTATAGTTACTATGTCACTATCATATAGTCCGTAACAAATAATAATAGAAAGCAATGTAATGTCACTAGGATAGGGCTATAAAGGCGAGCGCTGGTAATCAAATGACTAGCACCTTCCATTAAGCATTATAAACAAGTTATTTGTCTCCAAGTATACCTGCACATAAACGAGATAAGAATGCATTAGTTCAACGTAACTAAGTAAGCATGCTAGGATAAGTAGAAACTATTACCTATCCGATAGTTACATGGGAAAACTAGTCCCGCCACTCCACCCCTTTATGCATTAACCAAGTTAAGCCATAATCATGTATACGACATGTTATCACTCCAGGAAACTCCTCTAGGTTGCAGCTTGAGGATGCTTGGTAACTTAAATGTTTTTATGGTTTTCTAGGTGGATCAAGTCAAATGACCTATAGGACCTCACACTCTCAATACATGCATGAAACTCAATCAGGGATAAGGCTTCTAATTACCAATGTTCAGAGGTTGACAATATGGTGCAAAGATGGAGAACTTGTCATGCTGGCAGATTCATACATAAAACAGGTATATATAAATGGCTAATCATGACAAAAAAAGCACTTATAATTCAAATCATCAATATGCCAATAGGATGAAAGCTATCAAACATCAATTAGCCTGAATAGCGAATTCAAGCATAAGTACATAATAGACATAAAATGGAAGCTAAACATATGATAACAAAAAGAGCTTATAATAGGTCATAAGCAATATGAGAAGCAATGATCTACAAGTCGCTGAAGTCGAACCCTTTCAATAAAATAAGTATTAGGCTTTATAGCCTTTACAAAAATATTTAGATCCTGAAAAATTGGATTTGATTTACTAAAAATAGACAAAATAATTGTTTTTGCATAATTAGGTAAAAAACCCTAATTTTAACCACTAGTCTAACTAACTGCAGAATTCGTTCATTGTTTGAACCTTTTGATAACTAAAGTAAGTACTAGAAATAATTTCCATTGGTCCTCTGTTGGTTAAGTCACTATTTTACTTAGATAGTTAAGTGTTGGTGACCTTTTCTTCCTTTATGTCACAGTAAAATCGAAGCATACCTTCCCTGATGTTTTCTTCAGTGTCCTGCATCTTTATACTTCATCCGTGAGCTATTCATGTTCGCCCAAAACTAGTCCTTCATGTCAAAATTTGATCCTATGCCTCTTTCTGCTTTCGTTGGTTAAGAGGCCAAAATATTGGAACTGTTAGATGCCCAAAGTGGTGCTTTCAGTGGCTAATGAACTGCCTCACGTCTACCTAAGCCACCAAAATCCATGTTCTTCAAAAATTCTTAATCCACCTCCAAAATTGTTCTTCCAATCTTGTCTTCTTATATTTCTTACTCAGCAGGCTCTATGTTAGGTAGGTTAACAACAACCTGGCTTGATTCTGGAGGTTGAAGGCTTACTATAGCTTCAGCCAGGGTTTCCAATGTGAGGTGAGTGCTAGGGTTTAGCTTGGCCTCCCTAATCTACAGTCTCTGAAGCCTAATCATTCTATACAGCCTTGTGTTGTCTTTGAGGTATCTTTTATTTAGTCTTTTTAGGAAAACATATCTTTCTCTTAGCTTTAGGTAAGAGTTATGTAGCAGTTTGTTCCTACTGGTCAATGTAGCATTATTTTTCTTTATCTCCCTTTCTAAAATCTCCATCTCATAGACTTGCCGCAGCAACTGATTTATCCTTTGAGTCTTGGGCTTGCTAGAGGAAGCCTTCTCTGCTGGTTCATCTTTCTCTTTTGGTGTAAGTGATGGGAGTTCTTCAATCTCTGTTACAAATTGCAATGCTAGGTCTGCACCTTCCTCTTTTTCCTCTTCTGAATCTGAGTAGGGTAGGTTCAAGATTCTCCCTTTGTGTGTTGTAAATTCCTGGCCCTTTTCACTAAAATCCAAGTTTCTTTTGACCTTCTTGTCTTTGGAAGAGGAAGGAGGCTGTTCTACTATTGCTAGGGATATAGCCCTTCTCTTCATTTTCCCACTCCTTGGTGTGCTAGACTTTTTAGCAGGAGACTTCCCCTTTTCTTCTAGCTACATGCCTATTTCAAAACCATTCCAAAATAACAAATAAGCCCATGCCATATTTCTCCTCTTCAGCAATTCTTGGATCAGGAGTTGGATAATACCATGATGAGATAGTCTACCAGCAATCTTGGTTGGCTAAGCCTTCACCTGGTGTGCCATTTTTGCCGAGATCCTGTATAAGTAGAAAGGTAAATTCATTGTGCTTTTTCATGTGAAGTGGTTCATCAATTTAAAATGGTAAATCATGACCCAGTTGTATCTCCCTTCACAGGTTATGTAGACCACAATGGCCTTCAGTAGTTGTTGCCACCTCTCTTCTAGCTAGGAGGATGGTACAATTTTCTTCCACACCACGCCTCTAAGTTCAAGCTTCAAATAAAATATGAACTATACATCCTTTGGTATGGTGGTTTTAAACCACTTCTCTCCCGTACTAGGGAGTTCAGTCACTTTAGTAATTAGGGTTTCATCTATCATAAATTCTTCTTTACCCATGACTGCCTTGGAGCCATCGAAAGAGAGAGAAAATGCCTCAACCACCTACTGGTGTGAACCTTGAATCTTCTCACAAAACCTATAGCAACCAGCATCCTTGAAAAACTGATAGACTTCTAGATGTGCCTCTAGGTAGCTAATGTCTCTCAACTCTTTCCTGAGAGTGGGCCCTCCCTTCTTCATTTGCTGAATGTCACTCATGGGTACCTGCAACAATCAATTCAACTTCTGTAGAATAGTGTTTTTAGCAAGCTGCCTCTCAGAGATGGTTTTCTGGTGGTGAGAAATCCTAAAGTCAGAGGTGGAGTGTATTGAAGAATGGGCACTGATTATGAGGGCTTTCAACTACATTATTCATGCTTAGGTCAGAAGGTGATGGATTTAGTTCATCTTTTCAAGACCCCTTTCCTAGCAATCATGTTAAAATCAACCTAGATACCCAGTGGGCTTTTCTGCAGTTCTTTGGACAAATGGAGGAAAAAGGAGGGTTTCAAATCACATCAGTCATTATCAATTTAACTATGACCTCCTCACTCATTTCCTTATGCCTTGATGCATCCTCCTATATTTTTGATGGTTTATGATGCCCTTTGATGATTGGTGTTTTGCCGACAGGATCTGATTTGATAGGTTTCTAACTGTTTCTTCTTTTTACCTTTTCAGCGGTTAAGGGCCCTCAGGAATTTTTCTGTTATCCACCAAAAACAAGGCTTTCGGTGGCTAATGAAATGCTGACCTATTCACCGAAACCACCAAAACCATTTTCCAAATGGTGCTATAAAATTGGCTTTCGACGGATAGTGGTCTCTCCGGATATCCTTTTTAACCGTTGAAAGATCGGCCTTTTGGTGGCTAATGAACCATCAGAGCTTTCGTCTAAGCCACCGAAACTGATTGTGTTGGTTGTGGAGCCTAATATTCTAGATCCAGAGATATTATTCAGTTGTGATTATAACCTAGGAGTACTCTACACTTGTTCCCCCTAGCTTGGGGTTCGGGGGTGAAGCCCCCGAATTTTTTTTTTTTGAGATGTGTGTTGGCCAACAGTATTACGGACCCATGGTATTGGGTTAACCATAGAATTTTTCCCATGGTATTTCCCCTATAAAAGAGAGCATTGTAACTCGAGTGGATATGGTATTGTATTGTACTGGAAGAGATATTGTGAGAGCGTGAAGAGGAAGTGCAGCGGTTTTGCTGCAGGGTGTATCCCTTCATCTTTCTGGACTGTAATAAAAGGACTGGCAAATTTATTTGTGGACGTAGCCCATCGTTTGGGTGAACCACGTTATATCGGTGTCTCTTTGTAATGTTTTAATGTGTTTTGCATCTTGTTTATTGATTTAACTGTATATCTATTATTACTCTGTGGTCCTGTTTTCTAATAGATTTTTACCCAATGCTTTTTACCTGCTTTCGGTGGTTAACGCCCTTCTTGGACTATTCACTAAGCTGCTAAAACCAACACTTTTCAGTGGCTAATGAGTTGTTTGAATTCTCTCATAAGTAACTGAAAATGCTTTAACCATTTACTCGATCAGGCTCGCTTTAAGTGGTTAACCTTTATCCCACATTAAACTGTTAGTTGCCAAAACAAAGCCTTTCGGTGGAAAATGAACTGTTAAGAACCCCACCTAAGCCACCGAAAGCTAAAACTTCCAATTTCTTCAACCATAGCAAAAACAGAGACCCTTAATTTGTTAGTCATCTTTAAATCTTTCATAACATGACTCGAATTATTCATACTATCAAAATAAATTTATTTTTGGAGATAACACGATTGTCGCATCACATGTAAATAAACAATGAAATACATAATCAAGTATCTATATTTACACAACAATGCATAACCATAAGAATATCATAGTAATCAATATTACGATATCATAAGTAAATACAGTAATAAACCTATAAGAAAGTAAGAAAGCGGTACGAAAGAACAACTTATGACAATATGGAAGTATAAATAAGAGTACGACAGATTCTGCAAGTTCAATAATGTCCAACATAGGTAGTTTTGACTAGCCTAATAAACTTTTTTTTTTCTTTTTCAATTTTTCGCGACATTACAAGTGGTATCAGAGCCCATTTTCAATACTAAGAGGCCTAATGGGCATACTAGACATTTGTTGCAAGGAAAATAAAGTATGTTTTAAAATTTTGTTGACTAACAGAAATTTTCCTGTTATTAAATTTTGTAATTGTAGGAATTTTTATAGAACAATTCAGATCATGAATACTAAAGTAGATAACAACCATCAAGGGAAGATGGACACCCCCAACCAGAAAGAAGAACTAGTGGTGGAGCTGAATTCTGATAGTATCAAAACCATACATAGTCTTCAAGCAGAATTGCAAAGTTTTAGAGATGATAGTCTGAATGAAATAAGTAATAGCAATCAATTAATGAAGCATTTCTATGAAATATGACGAGAGGAAGCCCATAGGGAAAACCCACTCATTCCACAAATAGGTTAAAGGAGGAGCCTTATTATAAATGGGACAACATCCTAAGAAAATAATGGAAAGAGGCACATACCCCTAAACCTCCAGATGAAGGTTATCACAGTCCTTCCAATGATGACTCTCTTTCTCCATGTAGAAAGACACGAAGAAGCGATGACAATATTCAAGGGGAGTTTAGAAAAAGAAGAGCCCCAACCTATGAAGGAGAAGTGAACACAGGGGAAAAAGATGAAGAATGGTTTTTGGGTATGAGAAAATATTCTCGAGTTCATAACTACTCTAGCAAGATGAAGGCTCATCTATCCTCTTAACCCAAAAATTCCCCACTAAGCTCTCAATGGCCTACACCACCCAAAGACACCATCTCACGACCCTCATATCCCTCCATTAGACCCCCACACCCTTAAAATAGCCTAAGGATGAATAAAAAGGGCTAAAAACCCCAAAAGGGATCCCAAAATAGCCTCCTAGGAGCTAAAGCCCTCAAAAAGGGGCTAAAACCCTAAAACCCCTTGGAAAAGCTATAAAAGGAGGGTGGGGGGTCACTCTCAAAATACTTCTCCCTTTGCCTATTGTTATGCTACCCGTGGATGCTGTGAGATCTTTGCCTCTCAAACCACCCACACTCCCTCTCCTCCATCTCCATATCCATTGAGCCATTGCTCCCCATCCAAGAGAGAGGTGCTTCCACAAGCTTGGGCATGGTGGCCCATTCCCACTAGAGAAGCTATAATTTGTCTTGCATGTTTTGTTTATTTGTTTTATATGCTTTCTAACCCTTGTTTCCATTTGCAGGTTTTAGATCTAACATTGTTTTGCAGGTTATTGTAGCTTAGGATTTGTTTACAGACTTTAATGAAGCAAAACCCTAACCCATTTTCTGCAGAGGGG
The DNA here is from genome assembly GCA_001517045.1 of Pseudotsuga menziesii. NCBI lineage: Eukaryota > Viridiplantae > Streptophyta > Pinopsida > Pinales > Pinaceae > Pseudotsuga > Pseudotsuga menziesii. Next base: position 301,507 of record LPNX010577146.1, on the reverse strand, counting down.
TTCACCATTGCTTCTACATTTTCTTATTTCTATCATTCACTTAGCTTTAGTTTACTGTTATTTACGCTCTGTTTTATTTTCTACTCCTAGTTTAGTTTACTATTCTATTATTTACATTTCTGTTTTATTTTCTGCATTTTCCGTCTATGCAGGAACCTACCCTTCTGTCCTATAGATAGAAGGGAGCCATTCCTACCACTGTAGCAGGGAGAAATCCCCACCACAGAACTGGCGACCATACCAGGTCAATCCCACAGGATCCTTGGGCCAAATTCTTAATTTTTCAAGTTTTTTAAATTTTACCCTAGTTTTTTAGAAATTTCATGTTAAATCCATCTTATATTCTATTTATTTCATGTTTTAAGTACTGTTGAAGCCTTTTCTAGGAAAAATCGAGTCAGGTTGACCACAGTACAAGTTACTATTGGCTAGAATTGACTTTGTCTCACAAAAAACCCCCAATCCGGAGAAGGGCGCTCTTATTTGGGCAAAAGGTGAGACTGGGGCGCACTTAATGGGAAAACAGGTGTGCCCAGGGCACACTTAATCCACTGATAAGTGCGAATTTAGCTCAAAAACTCAGTCTGTGACTGTTTCTACATTCTGTGTGACCCCCTCACTCATTTCTGAAAAAATCTTGTGGCCCCCTCACCAGATTTGATAAACAATGTGCGGCCTATCAAACAGAACTTCAATTTAAGTTTAATAGACAGTAAATTTTAGTTTTAGAGGACTGTTTGTGCGGCCCAGTTGCGTCTATCCACCACACCAGTTTAATTTTAGTTTTTGTTTTTATTTTCTGCATTTTTATTCATATACAATGTGTAAATGCCAAGTAAATGTTAATGGCCTAATTGAATGAACCTAGTCTAACTAAAATCAACTTAACAACATACTGTCTTGCTTACCCCTTCCTCGTTTACCCAGTCATCACCCTTTGGGGTATTCTGGGATATGATGGAGGGAAAGCTCGTATAGATCTAGGCACTCCATTATATTGTTCCAAACCATTAAAACCGGGTGACTTGGAAGGTAGAGGGGGTAGAGAAGGAGGGCTTCTCACGGTGTTAAGCGTCCTCCTTGTTGACGAACCTTGCATCTGGGAGGTGACCTGAGGATCTACAGATGGGCTTACTCCCATTGTGTTGAGAGCCCAACACCTTCTCTTGGTTGAAGAGGAATATCAGTGAGAGGTAGACATCTTGTTAGGCCAGCAAAAATTCAGGGTTAATCACTGTATTTGTTAACAATTTCTGATTATTTATGCTTTCATACACAAACACAATGAAATGAACTCTACCATGATGAATTCATAAACCATTTTCAACAACCAAGTACCAGAAAAACACACAAACAGATACACCATACCAACTAATTAACCCAACTTAGTTCATGACACCGAGTAAGCCTTAAAATTTACTAATTTACACTAAGTACAAACCAATTTGTAGTCTTTGAGGACATAAGTCCCTGCCTGCTTCAACTATGGGAAGTACTTGGGATCTACCCATAAACTCATTGTGAGGAGTACCATAGGAACCCCAAAGTAGCTGGTCGTTGAGAGGAATTTCCAAGCGGAACGGGAAACGACCCCTTCCAAGTGAGTAGAGACAACTGTGAGGAACAAGCCAAGCACTATCTTTTGGCAGTCTTGGTGGCCTAGTGACCACCTTCATCCAATAGGAAGCCACTAAAAATGGGGTCCAAATATCATTCCCGTCAATTTGATAAAACTTAACACAATTGATCCCTCATGCTCTTCCTCACGCCTAAGAGGCGAACCACCAGAATTTGGAACACTTAGTTGGCACCATCATAGCCATTCTCAGTGATATCCCACATCGTCAGAGGGCCACATAGCCTCTGATTCTGGTTCAAACCCTTATCATTCTAAACCACACCTCCATACTGTACCATCAAGCCCCTTGGCTAGTGCAAATCCGGATCCATTTTCCAACCTAACCTTAACAAGTGGAAACATGTCCACATCACAACTTGTCACTCACAACCTGGCAAGTGACCCAAGTACAGTCATGCAGACTGTCATCAGTTAGCTGCCACCACCTATAGTTACCAACCAAGCTGGCCCACTTGCAGCACATGGGGGCAGTAGCCCTTCCACACACACTATCATTCCTGCCATACAAGGGGTTAGTGGACCATCCACTTACATTGCCCCTACTGTCATACATGGGGTAAATATTCCGATCACTCATACTATCCCACCCAAAACACTTGGGGGCATTGGAAAATCCACAATGGTGCCACCACAAGCACCCCTAGCTGTGCAGATGCATTATGCACCTGCAAACCCCACCACCATCGCAGCCCCATCCCACATCAACTTGGGGTCAAATATGCCCTTCATGGCTCATCTCAACTTGCCTAATTTGGCTAGATTAACAAACAACCCCATCTACCACCAAGATTTTTGGCCACCCATGCCAACTAAGCTGCCATTGGACATCCCCAAGTTTGAAGGCAAAGCAGGGGAATGTCCCCAAAACTACATAATGACATTCCATCTATGGTGGTCATCCAACAGCATTGTAGACGACTCCATCAGGATGAGGCTATTCCAATGCACCCTTACAGGCGCTGCGACCAAATGGTACATTGAGCTGCCATAGGCCAAATATCCAGACTTCATGTTCCTACTATATTTCCAACTCCCCATCAGATATCACGAAGGGGTGGAGATCGTACTATCCTATCGTTAAAGCAATGCCACTCATATAACTGACCATATCCATGAGTGGTGGCAATGTCGTAGCCTATGAAAAATCCAACTTGATGACAGGATCTTCTTGGATTGGTTTCTTAAGACCTTGCTCCCGCCCATAGCAAAGGACGTCGCATCCAAACGTCCCCAATCCAAAGAAGAGGCCATACTAAAGGCCCAACAATTTGACCTTATCTACACCTAGTCTAGATACTTGAACATCATCATTCAAGATGCCCCCCATCCAAGTACCTCATACCACTATGCACCGGGGGCATCCCATGTTGTAGATGACATCATAGGATCAGTCTCCCAATAGCCACAACCTGGACTAACACCACTTGCTGTTACACCACAACCAAGCAAAATTGTTAGTGTTGCTTACCAAAACCAAGCTCTGGACTACGTAAGAATGATGTCTCAGTCTGGAGCAACAACTTCCTATGTATAACCTGCGCCACCGCATCAGACTCAGGCCATGGCTTGGCCAACACAACAGTATGTGGGGAAAATGCCCACATTTGTGGCACCTCCAGCCCAACAAATCTACGATGCACAACCAGTGTAAACAGTTCAAGCCCCCGCCCTCACTCCACCCACTTCGTTGGGACAAGTGTTTGCACATCAAAACCATCCCAACCAGCCTACCCCCAACAATCAACAAGTGCAAGCTCGAAATAACCGGCCCCACAACCAAGGTAATAACCAATTGTAGGGAGGCAGTAAAAAATCGAACCCTCCCAACAATGCCACGGCAAACCGGCCATCCTAGAACCCCCCACAACCAAATGCACCAAGACGCAATTTGCTGTTGTGCACAAACAAACCATGCACACTCTGTGAGGTCTATGGGCACTACACATTCGAGTGTCCCTTCATGGGTCATGCGAAGCAGGACATTCGAAATGAGGCCCAACAGGCTACCAACATTACAAACCAAGTCAAACCCAACCTAGAACCTCAAGGACCTCCCCACATGGTGCTTCAAAACCCATTTCTAGTCCAAGGATTGGTGGCAACCGCACCCCCTACCCAAGCCCATCCCAATGATCCAAGGGCACCTCCCATGGCTGAAACATGTGTTCACCACTTGCTAGCCATGACGACTGAAGAGGTAAACTTGCAAACCAGATGAAATCAATATGGTACCACCATCAAACCTATTAAACCATCAAAAAAATCCATGTCTAATACTGTTAACCTACCTCTTCAGTTACCCCCATTCCTGTGCCCCCCCATACGCAGAGTGGCCAACAATGCCATAGCTAGAGCTGTAGTCAGATATAGCATTGTGGATGATTTTTCATAAAACCCAACCACCATGTTCGCTGTTGAGGTACTCAAAACATGCCCAACACAATGGAAAGCCTTGCTAGCTGCCCTAGGGGTAGTAGACCCCTCCAACTCCAATTTAATCACCTTTGACATGAAGAGCGGAGAACCATGCATGCCCTCGACCATCGCCTTCCAAATCTCAATGTCCATCCAAAATTTGGTTATGCATCGATGAATAGTGAATGAAGGGGCATCCATGTGCGTTATGTCTACCTTGGTTTGGCACAAGCTTGGATCACCAGTTCTGCAACCATCCTCTACAACTTTACAGGCTTATGATGGACATCCCACTAAATCCCAAGGAATCCTCCCACATTTCCCCATTACGTTAGCCGGGAAAACAATCTTGATTGACATCAAAGTCGTCAATGCTCAACTGGACTACAACCTCCTCCTCCGAATGAGTTACATGTATGTCATGCGAGCAGTCGCATCAATTTTCTTCCATCTCATGATGTTCTGCCACGAAGGGAAGATTGTGACTATTAACTCGCTCACTTACCATGATCCCCAAGGGTTAGCGGCACTTTCCAACATTATCCCTACCATCACCACCATTGAGCCGCAAGGGAGGACCACATACACCAATGTCATCCCTACAATTAACACTATGGGTGAAAACACATTAGCCTCCCCACCATTGAATGTGGGCCCTGGGTTGTTTACCAATCCCACCATGATGGCTCCTTTCCCGTTAGTGTCACCACCGTCGACACAAAATGAAACTGTGGACTTGTGCATGGTCTCATCTAGCATCACTGCACCCAAACAACAACCACAGTCGCAGCCCCAACCACAACCACAACATCATCCGCAGCCGCAACACCAATAGCAGCTGCAATTTCACCCGCAGTAGCAGCATTACGCATAGCTGCAACCACAACCTCACCCCCACATGCAACCAGCAGGGAGTTATCTATGGTCATCTCCAGTCCATACGATTCCCTTCCTCTTTCCCCCACCTGGTGTCATGAGCAATCCAGTCATGGCCACCTTAAGCCTACCCAACTTTACGTTGGGCATCCTGGTGTGGTATCTTGATCCACCAGCTCAACCAGTAATTCCCCAGGTTGTTTTAACCCCGGTACAACCTATCATGGTCGAGTCTCACCCTCCACTCGGTCCACACAAGCCAACCGCCAAACCTGTACCCGCACCACCCCAACCCAAAAGGGCTAGGGGCAATAACACCAAAGCCACCACAGAGCCACGACAAGTCCTACCTTGTGTCATCTACGAACAACAGGGCCATCCAACTCAGAATTTCCCTGAAATCCCAGTGATCTGTGTGCATCTGGATACCATGGATATGAACGAAAACATCCCCGTGGTTGAACTCCCAACAACGCCAGTAGTCAGAAACAGGGCATTGAGGAAAAACAATGCTTGCACCCTTTGCGGCTTGTATGGACATTACTCCCACAATTTCCAAGACCTGCCCAAATTTTGAATGGCTCTCGCAGACCTCTATCAACATTCCCTTGAGTCTGAGATCAGCTTGATCGAAGAAGTTCACCCACCACCTCCTTCTTCAGACACCATGTCTATTTACATGATGTCCAGTACTACAGACCCTCTTGTCTCCACCATCACCGACAGTCCATCAAACCTGTCTCTTCCGTTGTTTCCCCAGCCATAGCCACAACCTTAATGAAGCGAATAATTATTCATTCATACAAATAATATTACCAAAAGACTTGGAATATTAAATAAGCCATAATAATATATAAATTGATGATAGAATAGATATGATTATAGATTACAAAGTGAGTGCCATATATATATTAATTGTAAAGGCACTTTCGATACTATCCATGAAAGGATGCATCATTTTATAATTCTCTACTAATAACTATTTATTAATTATTAATTATTAAATATTAATATCAATATGTATTAATATTAATAATTAATATTGATTTTAATAGTTATTATTAATTATATAATAGTTATTTAATTATTATGTTATGTTAGTTACATTGCCTTCCCCTTAAGGGAATCTTTTTCCTCAAAGATGTATTGGACATTAATGTCTCATTTATTTTAATCTGTTGTCTCGGAATTCTTTCCCTTTTGTATTTGCGACATTGGAGGAGATGAGCCGATATGAATTACGGATTCCCCAGGAGAATTGTCGCATCGTATCTGCTGTGGTCCATCCCAGATCTATTTTTATTGGAGCTCTGAGATAATTTTGTGGGACAAATAGTCTCAATTGTTTCTTGGTATGTCGATATTTTCGCATGTCCACATAAGTCTTTTGTGAATATTCATTTTGACCCTGTTGTTGGTCAAAATGAAGATTATAATTAAGATGTCTGTAAGGTGTAGGTGTTGTTTTTTCTTCTTTCTTTTGGTCTACAGTGAGGACTGTCTTCACTTCCTCGATTCGATTTTTGGATGCATTTTCCTGGATTGTGCTTCTTGGTTCTCCAGTAGATTGTTCACGGTTATGAATATTTTCGATTCTTTCCTCTTGCAATTTTTTTTCAATTTTTAACCCCTTGATCTGATTTTGTAGTTCCTGACTACGATTATTTAGACACTGGTTTTCTTCTTTTTTTCCAGTATTTTTATTTCGAAGTCTTCACCAGAGTGCTGCTTCTTACTACTATTTTTTTATTTTTTTATTTTTGTAATTAGGGTTTTGTTATGATTTCTTAATCTGAAAATTTCTTCAGAACTGTTTGATATTGTTTTATTACTCTTTGCGATCTCCAACTTGTGTTACATTTTAGATTCTCTATTTTTTTGTTGAAGAACTTTTATTTGTTGTCGATACTAGTCGACCACTGATTCTTCATCTTCTACTTTCTGTCGTATGTGCATCAGTTCTTCATCTTTGTCATTAATTATTTTGTTCAAGCGTATTATTTCTACTTCATAATCAATTATTTATTTCTTTATATCTTGATTTTTTTGTTTATGATTGAAATCATTTACGTCTTTTAATTTCTTAATTTGGGCAGACAATTTTTCTATATGATTGTTTTGATCAGAGATTTTTTTTTCCTTGCGCTCTTTTTGCATCCTATGTAATTTAATCAACATTTTCGATTTCGTATTTATGTCTCATAACTCTTCATTGTCTCTCCGATAACGCTTTAGCTTGGCTTCTAATTTCTCTATTTGTACTTGCACACCAACTTCCATGGTCTTGACTCCTTTGATGATAGATGGTCTTCCTTTGGTTTCTTCTACGATAGATAGACTTCGACTTTTTCGACGATAAAGGGATTGGTTTTTTTCGGTAGGTTAATTAACCTCTTTTTTTTTCCAAAAATAATATTATAAATAATTATTATTATAATTTTTTTATAATAATAATTATTAATTAATATTATTATACTAATGTTTTATAAGCTATATATATAGTTTAATATATAGTTTTTTTTAAATAATAATTAATTATTGTATTAATTATTATATAATAAATATCTTTATATTCCCTTAAGTTTTGTAAAATGTGAGTAGATTGGGTGGGTGGGATAAATGAGTGTTACATTCCCCACCTAAGTTCAAATTCTCTTTATCCTTACTAATAATTATTTTGCACTTTTATTCAAACCCAAACTCACTTATTAAGAAACCATGTGTGGTTTCACTTTTACCCCCTTTTTTTTGTTTTACTTTTTTTGGGGGGGGGTTACTTTTACCTTTTATTTTTTTAAGGATAAGGTCCTATTTTTAGGGAATCCCTAGAATATTGAATAGTAACTTCGCTCTGATACCACTTGAAGCGAATAATTATTCGCTCATACAAATAATATTACCAAAAGACTTGGAATATTAAATAAGCCATAATAATATATAAATTGATGATAGAATAGATATGATTATAGATTACAAAGTGAGTGCCATATATATATTAATCGTAAAGGCACTTTCAATACTATCCATGAAAGGATGCGTCATTTTAGAATTCTTTACTAATAACTATTTATTAATTATCCATTATTAATTATTAATATCATTATGTATTAGTATTAATAATTAATATTGATTTTAATAGTTATTATTAATTATATAATAGTTATTTAATTATTATTTTATGTTCGTTACACTCAGTTGCAACCTCAACCTCAGTTACCAGGGAAATAGTGGGGTTCATTCCCGATCAACAAGATCCTTTTCCTTTTCCTTTTCCTTTTCCCTTTCATTTTCCTACCATCCGAGATCACGAGTAACTTTGTCTTGGAAACCTGCAATCTATAGGATTTCACACTGGGAGGTCCTGTGTGGTACCTTGAACCACCTACCCTTCCTCCAGGTCCATCAAAGACTCCTCCCGTCTCTAGGCCTGCCCCTGTTCCTCCAACAGAGACTGGGGGCAAGGCCACAACAACCACAACCAATACCATTTACATGGTCTGTAGCACCAATTGCCCTTCTGTCTCGTCAGCTGTGGAAGATCCACTTGATGCATCCTGACACCACTTATGCAATGACGGAGAGATATGTAAGACCACCTCCAATTTTATCCCATTCCCTTTAAACCATAGTGTGGAATCAGTTCTTCCCATAAAAGACCAGATTCCATCACCCCACCTCGCCAATGATGTTCATCTCAGCAAGGGGGCATACCTCTTCATTGACTCTAATGGACAACTCTTGGAGAACCCCCGCAATGGGCTCTACCTCAAGAAATTTTACACTAAACATCACCAATGAGTTGCTTCATTTTTTTTCTTCTTATTTTTCAACATTTTTTAGCACAAGTCAAGGAAACACCATTAGCTGCTAACATAAAACCACCCGAAACCTGTTCGAGACACCTCTCACACCTCCGGAATCAAATATCTATCTCCTTATGAGACCATCATCTCATGTTTAACAAATCAATTTCAGGACCATTTCCCATAAGTCACCTCAATTTATGAGCCACATCATGATGATGCAAGTGTCTACAGACTTGTACTTGTATCACACTTCCTGACCACTACTCATGCGATTTTTCGGGCCACCTCCCATTAAGGAATGCAATTTTACATTTATTTTTGTATTTATTATTGTCTTTTCCACTGCACCTTATGCATACCTCTAGACCACGGTCCACAAAACGATTTCTTTTTCTTGCATGTATTTGGCATATAAGTGCCCCTAGACTTGCACTCACATTGCACATAGTCAAGTTCGTCCACCACAACACACACACACACGCTCTGCTGACCTCTGTCCGAGAGCCACCTCGGTTTGCATGCCTCTATCGCACTGACTCACAGGCCTCTGCCGTGATCTATCGCACACATGTATTGGTATGTTTGAGAGCCTTCTGCTCTGTCCATACTACGTGGATGACCTTTGGACCTCTATCCACCGTCCCAACATGGGGCACTGCATGTGCCACCACAATTGGTTGACCATATTGGAGTATCGTTTAAGTTCTTTTTTGACTCCTTAAAATAATGAAAAGATTGCTGAGTGCAGTTGCTTCCTTTCCTGCTTGCTAAAGTATAGGAAAGGGTGTCTACATCGTCTTGTTTACCTCTTTTGTGAACCATGTAGACCATCAATTGAAAAGGACCTCCTTGGCACACTCAAGGCAAGACCATTCCCCTTTGCATACTTTTATGCTTTCTCGGGCAGAGGGGCCGCACTTTACGAAAAAGATCACCACCGGTTATCGTTAAGCTATTTTATAGCATTCTCAACAAGAAAAGATCATCGAGAAAACTTGGTTTCATTCATGCTCGTAAAAGTATTTGAATGACCATCCAGTCAGTACAGGTTTAACCTTTTCTGGCCTGACTGAACTACCAACGGTAAAGAAGTATCTCATCCCCTATAGGATGGGTGAGCTCTCCTATGTATACCTTTATCCTTTTTCGAGCACAAGAGACTACCAATGAAAAAGAGCCCCCACTGGAGTCTTCTTCATGCTTTCAGACTCTCTAAAATTGAAAGCACCATTGAGAATTTACCTTCTTGGGCTCACCAAAAATCCACGAGATCGTACCATAATGGTGTCCCTAGACACCGCCCCATAGAAAAAAATTTGGCAGCATTCCCACATTGGGTCTCCTCTGTTCAGAGTACTCTGCAATGTGTCTTCCTTGGATCCCATCAATATCAAAAGTATCTACCTCCTCCAAGTATTTCCCATTTGTGGTGACATCCCCAGCATTACAGCTATGATCCCATTCCCTTGATTCAGTTTCATTTGCTGCCTGGTACGCCCTGTCATCATACTCTGAACAAAGGAAGTTTGAGTCTCGCACACTCCCCCTACCCTTTTTCATCTCTTTCAGTTCCCTCCCCCCCCCCATTAAGTGAGTCAGTCCACAAATTGCTTCACACCTTTCGGTTATCTCCCTCACGCTCCTGGTCAAGGAAACATCATTTCCTTGACTAGGGGCAGGTCTCCCTCTGTTGACGCCAACACACATATTCCAGAGGATAGACTCAGAGCTCCCTATATCTTTGTTTCATTGACATCATTTATGAGTTCCTTGGACCACTTGATAGGATTCCTTACTGCCTATCGGGATGGTTGCTTCTCATGTGCTCGACTTCAACTCCATCATTACACCGTTGAGATTTGTGCAGGGTTTATTCCACACAGTACTTGGTTGAAGACCCCGAATGTCGCGTAACTCTAGCACATTGGTGAGTCCACTCGAGGGACCTAAACAAGTTATGTCCCTTGTTATTTTTGAGTTGCGTTGGAGACAATGTTTAGAAGCCCCAGTAGTTCTTTGATATACCTTTATGATTAATGTAGCATACTTGTACCATAGAGACTTTGACTCTCAATCAGTGAGTCCACACGGCTATGTACCATTCCAGATCTAACAGACCGTCAGTCAAGACGATATAACATTCCATAAGAATTCCATGGGTCCAATGTACAATATTAGTATTGTATTCAGCCTCACATGAGAGGCAACCATCATTGTAACATCAGTTGTATATGATTGGCTCTTATATTTTAGAGCATAGATCAAATGATTCTTTTGACATTGTCACGAGCATGGGGATGCTCGCCTCATCCATATACATGTCACACATTTATTGTATATCACCTATTGATGGGAACCATATTAATACAAAAACAAAAAGCCACCATGCACGACCCTCGGAAGCACCACCTCCACGCAAGAAATCCCATGATTTCCATCGACCATATGTTGAGCTCCTGCCCCCACACATCAGGGGGAAATCTGTTAACCCAAAAATCCCCCACTAAGGTCTCAATGGCCTACACCACCCAAGGACACCATCTCACGACCCTTATATCCCTCCATTAGATCCCCACACCCTCAAAATAGCCAAAGGATGAAGAAAAAGGGCTAAAAACCCCAAAAGGGAGCCCAAAATAGACTCCTAGGAGCTAAAGCCCTCAAAAAGGGGCTAAAACCCTAAAAGGGGCTAAAGTTAGGGCGAAAGGTGCTAAAATCCCAAAAAAGGGGTTAAATCCCTGACCAAGGGATTAAAACCCTAAAACCCCTTGGAAAAGCTATAAAAGGAGGGTGGGGGGTCACTCTCAAAAGACTTCTCCCTTTTCTTATTGTTATGTTGTCTATGGATGCTTTGAGACCTTTTCCTCTCAAACCACCCACACTCCCTCGCATCCATCTCCATCTCCATTGAGCCATTTCTCCCCATCCAAGAGAGAGAGGTGCTTCCACAAGCTTGGGCATGGTGGCCCATTCCCACTACAGAAGGTATAATTTGTCTTGCATGTTTTTTTTATTTGTTTTATATGCTTTCTAACCCTTGTTCCATTAGCAAGTTTTAGATCTAACATTATTTTGCAGGTTATTGTAGCTTAGGATTTGTTTGCAGGTTTTAAGGAGGCAGAACCCTAACCCATTTTATGCAGAGGGGTTCACCATTGCGTCTACATTTTCTTCTTTCTGTCATTTGCTTAGCTTTAGTTTATTTTTATTTACGCTCTGTTTTATTTTCTACTCCTAGTTTAGTTTATTGTTCTTTTATTTACATTTCTATTTTATTTTTTGCATTTTTTGTTCACGAAGGAACCTACCCTTCTGTCCTATAGATAGAAGGGAGCCATTCCTGCCCCTGTAGCAGGGAGAAATCCTTGCCACATATCCATCTATAATTTCAATGGAAAAGTAGCGAGATGGTGGAGATATTTGAAACATACCAAGAAAGATGAGTTAACAGAAATACACTGGAGTAGTTCCCGCAGAATATTTCAAGAAAGATATATGTCAGAAATGTTCTTCGACAGAAAAGTGAAAGAGCTTCACTAGCTACGCATGGGATCCATGACTATGGATGCTTTTATTAACATATTTTTAGATCTGTTACACTATGTGTCATACATCAAGGAGGAAAGGGTAAAGATCCAATAGTTTCTAAGATGTCTTCCTCCCCATTTTTGGGAAAGGATTGAATTTGACATGCCTAAAACCTTGAACACCACACTACACAAAGTCAGGCTCTACTATGAGAATGGGAACCTACGGAAATAGAAAATTTATAGAAATAGAGATAGGACTAAGAATTTCTTTGATAACTTCAAACCAACTTTTAACCCACAACCATACAAAAAATAGGACAACAGTTTTCCTACGAATGAGAACTTCGACAAATCAGGTACAAAGCCATATGTACCAACTCCAAATGTTAACAAGGTAGTAGAAACTGGGAAATCCAATGCTACCTTGCTACATACTCAAGTGCTGGAAATACATAGGGCCTCATTATGTTCGATATTGTAAGAACAATACCAATGGGGTCCTGTGCAACTTATAGGAAGAACCAACCATAGAGGACATAACTGGAACAACACGAATTTATTTATCCTTGGATGGCTGACAAGAAGACCATCAGGCCACCATGGTTGAAATAGAACGTAAGATCTTAAACACTTTTATTTCAATACTGATTGACCCCAACGCTTACCGAAGCTATGTATCGCCTAAAATTGTTGATGTATGCAAACTAGGCAAAGTGAAACATGATAAACCTTGCGTGGTACAATTAGCCATAGGTACGAAGCGAAAAGTTTCAGAAATTGTTAAAGATTGTGAAGTAAAAACCTGAATGGGTTTCCAATAGAGGTAAGCCTGAACATCCTACTCTTATGATCATATGATATACTTATCGAAATGGACTGGTTGGAACAGCACCATGTAATGCTCGATTACTTACACAAGTTAATCTTGTGTACTTATAGCCAAGGGAATCAAGTAAAGATTCAGGGCATACCAAAGAAAGTTTTGGTAAGGCAAATATCTTCCTTAAAAGCAAAGAAGTGTGTCAGGAAGGGCTGGAAGTTGTTTGCAGTAAATATCCAAGACATAGAGGCTGAAAGAGAACAATGCATAGAGGACTTTCACGTTCTTGTAGAATTCAAAGACGTGTTTCCCGAGGAAATCCCACGAAACCTCTGAAATGAGACCTAGAATTTTCCATAGAACTAACACCAGGATTAGCTCTGGCTTCAAAATACCCTTACCACATGAGTGCACCAGAGTTGGTGGAACTCAAACTACAGTTGTAGGGGTTGATAGAAAAAGGGTGTATCTGACCAAGCGTGTCCTCTTGGGGAGTACCGATATTGTTCGTAAAGAAGAAGGATGGTATGATGCAGATGTGAATCGATTACCATCCTTTTAACAATATGACTATCAAGAATCAATACCCACTCCCTAGGATCGATGACTTGTTTGATCAGGTGGGAGGAGCCAAAATCATTTCAAAGATTGACCTATGATCTGGGTAACATCAATTATGTATTCGCGATAGGATATTTAGAAAACCAATAGGCGATCATGTCTACTTGAAAGTAAAAGAAAAATGAAGCTCTTTGAGCTTGGGAAGGTGTGGTCAGTTAGCGCCTCGATTTTGTGGACCCTTCAAAATAGTGGCCAAGAGAGGGCCAGTGGCATATGAACTAGCATTACCCAGTCACATAAGAGTCCATAATGTTTTCCATCCATCTTTATTAAAGTAATATTTTTACAATACTAAACATGTGATTGATTGGTCCTTATTACAGCTGGAACTTCAAGGGGATTTTTCCCCTAAACCTCTTCTTATATTGGACAAGAGAGAGGTGTAGCTTAGGAAGTACACCATAGTCTAGTTAAAAGTGCAATGGAAGGACTTCAAAGCCAATGAGGCTACTTGAGAGAATGAAGCCACCATGAGAAAGGATTACCCCGCCTTGTTTCATGAGTTCATTCAGAGTCCCTAGAACACCAGGGACGATGTTGTTCCAAGTGGGGAGGGATGTAATATCCTGAATTTATGACCTAGCACTTATGGGCATGAGCCCATTGATTATGATGTTATCTTGATGTTTTATTTTATACTGGTTCAAAGACCCCACTGCATATGAACATAATGATTTGTTTTATATATTGGGCATAAGCCAATTGTTTATGATATATATACATATTCTTGCTTGTGTTGCGCATGGACCCTGAAGCACATGATTGATGAGATGCTTTGTGTTGAGCTAGGACCTCTGGAGCACATGAGTAAATGATGTTTGTGTTAAGAAAGAATCTCTGAAGCACATGAGTACTTATATTTTTGTTGAGTTTGAAGCTCTAGAACACATGAAAAGATAAATTGGAACTATTTGGCATAATCCCTAGAGCCTTCCATGTTGATGTTGAGCATAAGCTCTGGAACATCGAATCCTTGGCCATTGTATCCCTAGGTGTATCATACAAGTACATCCTAGCATTAGTTTTAAGAGAAGAGCTTTGGAATCGCACTAAGTTTGCAACTCCTTATTTTTAGCATTAAGAATAGGATCTGCTAAGTGCTAGGAGTTACTAAAAGGAATTAATTATGTCGAGTAAAAACAACATGAGAGAAATATTGATCTCATATGACTTAGTTATAAGTGATTAAATGAAATTTTGAATTTATGTATTCTCATCAAGTACTAAAGAACTAGCATGTTATACGAGGGAATGCAACATGCAATGATGTTTAAAGTTTCCTAGCCTAGTAGACCTAACCACCTACTGGATCACCTTAATAAAGAAACTGTCATAAGTTTAGGGATCATAATATATGATGCCCAAAGACAAATGTTAACAAATAATAAATTATTATATATTTTATACATGGTATGTATAAAAAGTATACATAGTAATAATATTAATGTGGTAAGAACAAGGAAAAGATCCATTTATTATTATTATTACTAAAAGAAAATTAAATAGTATAATACCTATAAAAGTCTAATTAGGAACTAGTTAAAAGTTCCTAAGTTAAAATATTAAAAGTACCTAAATTAATTAAAAAGGGTTAAATCAAGAAATCAAATGATTTTTTTATTTAACTGCCTCTTTAACTGAAAAGTCTATTTATAAAGTCCCAAGCGAAATAGAGGTTTGGGGATCTCATCTATCTTTTTGGAGTAATTATTCTGCCTATTTATTCTCAAGAGAGTTTCGAGAGAACATTTTTCCTAAAAGCAAAAAGGAGAACTGATCCAGACCTTATATACCTGTTACAAAAAACTTACCTTAGGAGCTGTAAGCTACTTGCATGTTGGAACCAGCTCGGGGGAATCCAGATTGAAACTAGGAACAGTTCCGGGTCATGGTTGGGTGGAACGTGGCAGTTCCCAAGTGATTGAGTGATCTATACAAAGGTTAGATCTACATTTGATTTGTTAATGTTGGGTAATTGATTGTGCAGGTTTCAGCCATTAGAAGAGCTTCAATTAACAGGTATGAGGTTCTTGACTGCCTATTTCATTTTCTAGAATAAGAACTAGCTATATTATGCAAGCATTTATATTATACTTTCTAACCATGTGTACATTCTTTTCTTGTCAAATTCTTTTAGGGTATACATTTTTCATTATAAACCCTAGGATGTTATTTAATTCGTGTTTAAATATTTATCTTCTTTTTTGTTGGTTAAGTGCCCTGTGACTTGTTGGGCAGACCTTTTGTTTGAGAAACCATGATCTAGGGGCATCTAAGCTATCAAAATCACCATGGGATCGCACCCGACCTGGCCGCACCAACCCTTAGCATGGTTGGATTTAAATGTCTCCTTCCAGGACCAACGGGTTTTGATCCTGGACCTCCAAGCAAACGAAACCCCTCTTGACCGTTTGCTCTACTGGAACTTGAATGTTTAAATATTTATCAAGGATTTTGTACTTTTGGTTTTACTTCTGTATTTGATTTTATTACTTAAACCTTGTTTTCCTACAAACTAGGAATTATTTTCTAATTAAGTACATGGTTTTTCATTTACCTATATACTCTATTGGCAGATTTCATATTATCAGCAGAGCCATGTTATAANAAACAGGTATAAAACATGAATAAAATTCTAATTTATCAACACCATAAATACATCTAAGAATAACTTTAAACTTCAAATGGTAAAGCAAAGATAAAAGCTAGCGAAGACCTCTCAAGATCTGTATAAATAAACTCATGCTAAAATCCAAGATAAATGCTATCATTCTTCATAAAACAAATATTATTATAAATCAATTAACAGTCCAAGTATTGAGACCATATAAATGGTCCACGATTTATGACATTTATACTAGCTACATCTATAAAGCATAAGTAGTAATGTTAGTATCAAAATTATAAAACCATTGCATAAATAAATAGACCAAACCCTCTAACCTTATAAAATACAATATAGAAATCACATACCTTAAATTCAATCCCCATTATAATAAAATCCAACATAATATCACTTACAGTAACCAACATAATATCACTTACAGTAACCAATTAAAAACAACCATAATATCATTATAGTATTAATCTAAAAATCATATAATTACACAAGGTCACAGTACCTATTAGGTTTTAACATTTAAGATAGCATTATATTTGGATCTTTAACTGAGAGAATAACAAGCACAACAATCAAACACAAGAGACAATGAACACAGATTTTTTCCATGAGGAAACCATAAATGGAGAAAACACCGCAACTTCCTCAAAGATAGAATCAGCACCAAAAGTAAAACCCCAAAACAATAAGATGATCTCCCGACAGTAGTAGCCTCTTTCTTTCTAGCCCCATCAACTTCTTCTCCCTCAGCTATGCACTACAACTGAGTGTGAATGAGTGTGTAATAAATAGAGAGACTCACTCTCTATTTATACTAATTCCTGACTTGACAATGGCTCACTAGGTCCGACTTCTCTAGGTGAGTCTAACAACCCTAGGGCCCTGAAACTATGGGGACTTTAACCCTTGAACAATAGGAGGGTTACCAACATTGACTTGACATGACTTGTTTACATTATAGAAACTACCAATTGGAACATCGAGGTATGACACGACTCAATTACATTACAAACACTTCTTGGAATAAACATTGGGGTGCAGTACATAAGAAATACAAGTGAATACATTTTGAAGTTACAATTACATCAACACTCCCTCTTAACTAGGAAGGTATTCTCTCAACACAATTTATCAGCACAAGTCTTCTTCTCTGTATCATCTGGATCATTATTGACTCCTCATCATATTCAAGTCATCTTCATCTGGATCTAGATCATCACTCGATCTGGATCATCATCACTCAATCTGGATCATCTCTGGTTTTAGAACATCTCTGTTGGATCATCATCACGGGTGCTATATCTTGATTCTTCTCATCATAGGAATTTCTACAGAGCCAAACCTTTTTCATGTTGGTTGTAGGCCTAGCCTCCATGTAGGTCTTTTCCAACACTTATATATGACCCTAATTTAGAATGGCCCACCCATCACTTATATCTGATCATGTAGGAACCAATCCTATAATCACATCAGAAAGGCACGCCCAACACTCACATCTGACCATGTGGGAACACATCCCAAAACCCTGTCAAAAAGGCCTAGCACTCACATCTAACAACCAATTTTAGAAAGGAATAACACTTACATTCGACTATGCAAGGAACCAATCCTCCATGCTGAAAGGGCTCTGCACTTACATCTGATCATTGTAGGAACCCATCCTACAATCACCTTAGAATGGCTATGCACTTACATTTGGTCATTGTAGGAACCAATCCTACAATTTCCTCAGAATGGCTCTACACTCACATCTAATCGTGTAGCAACCAATCCTACAGTCACATCAGAATGGCCCTCAGTCCCAGACTGAGCTTTCCTGGTAACTGACCAGGTTCCTCCATTCCAAGAATGGCATTCATAACTTATATATGATCATGTAGCAACCAATCCTACAGTCACATCAGAATGGACCATCACTCACATTTGACATGGAAGGAACCATCCCTCTCACCATGACAGCATAGCTCAGCCCTTCCATCTGACCATGGAAGGAACCAATCCTCTCACCATGTCAGAATGGCTCATGGACTCATCACTTCCCTTTGGAGGGAAACTCAATCTGGAGAACACCAAGCTTCTCCCTAAAGTACTAAAACTTCACTCTGGCTAATGGCTTTGTTAAGACATCTATCTATTCATCCATCACAACATATTGGAGCTTCACTGCTCCTCTCTGCACCATATCCTTGATATAGTGATACTTGATCTCGATATTCTTCGACATGTCATGGAACACCAGGGTCTCCGACAAATTCACACAACTCTCGTTGTTGCAATGTATACAAGTAGCATCCAACTAGAGATCAAATAAATCAAACAGCAGCTTCCTCAGCCATACTACCTCACAAATAGTTGAACAAGCTATGACATACTCTGCTTTAGTTGTAATCAGTGCCACACTGGATTGCTTCCTCCTAAACCAAGAGATTGCACCTGATCCCATACTGAAGCAACACCCTGAAGTTCTCTTCCTATTGATGGAACTTCCTACCCAAAATGAATCAACATAACCCTCTAGGTTAATCTTCTAAGGTGCCTTATACTTGATCCCATAATCAATTGTACCCCTAAGGTACCTTAGAATATGCTTTGCAGCAATTAAGTGAACATGTCTCAGATCTATCAAGAACTGGCTCAAGGTGTTCACAGAAAAGAAAATATCTAGCCTCGTGTTCATCAGGTACATCAAGGACCCAATCATCTGATAATACAACGTAGAATCAACCACTTTTGATGAAGCATCACTCAATAGCTTCAGGTTCGATGCCATAGTTGTGGTCATGGCCTTACAATCCATCATCCCAAACCTCTTCAGGATCTCTACTGCATACTTCCCTCATCCAAGGGAGATTCCATCAGCATTCTGCACACCTCCATGCCTAGAAAATAGTGCATCATACCCAAGTCGTTCATTTCGAACACGACAAGAAGCTTCCTCTTCGTATTAGCAATCAACCCATCCATACCTATTACAAACAGATCATCTACATATAGTAGGAGTATCACTGGGTTACCATCTTCAACCTTGTAGTAAAGGTTGAAATCTGCTTTACTTTTGGTAAATCCCAAACTAGATAGAAAGCCATCAATTCTGCCATACCATGTCCTAGGTGCCTATTTCAAACCGTACAGGGATTTCTTCAATATACAAACATGAGACTCCCTATCATGTGTCTCAAAACCAAGTGGCTGGTCTACATACACTTCCTCTTCCACTACACCATTCAAGAATGTAGTCTTGACATCCATTTGGTGTATCTTCCATTTCATTACTACAGCCAGAGCAAGCACTGATATGATGGAAGTGTGTCTGGCTATAGGTATAAATGGTTATTCATAATATATTCCTTATTTCTGTAAGAAGACACAAGCCACGAATCTTGCTTTATATTTCTCTATGCTTCCATCTACAGCATGCTTGATCTTGTAGATCCATTTGGAAGTTACAATAGACTTCCCTTCTGGTCTTGGGACAACATCCCAAACATCATTCTTCATGATCGATTGATACTCTTCAATCATAGCATCCTTCCATTATTTCCTTTCTGCAGCTTCTTCATAGTTGGAAGGTTCTTTATTGATAAAGTCACATAATAAAGCTACATACCCAGAGCAGGACCTGGTTCTCGTTCTTTCTCTGTGATTCTCTTCTGGAGCCTGATATCTTTCCATGCCTTGGATAGCTTCTCATACCCAATTAGGTTTCCTCTTGTGAGGATTCTTCTCGTGAGGTGGATCTATAGGTTCTTTAGGTTCTTCAAATTCTCGATCTTCTTCTTGGATTTGTTTGTTCATGGTTGTTTCATGAATTCTTGGTGCTTCTGATTCTTTAGGATCTTCAGTAGGTCTCTTTCTGGATTTATTGTAAGATAAGTCTTCGTCAAATGTTACATCCCTACTAACGTCGATCTTCTTGAATCCTGGGAAGTATATTTTGTAAGCCTTCGAGCTTTCAGAGTATCCCACAAATATACCCTTCTTTCTTGAAGGATCTAACTTTGTCTTCTTTTATTTTGGAATGTGTATGTATACTAGATAGTCGAATATTCTGAGATGGTTGACTTCTGGTTTCTTTCCCAAAAATACTTTTTCATGTGTCTTCTTCTTGAGTACTTTGTGTGGAATATAGTTCTGTACATACACTGTTGTTCTTGTAGCTTCTTCCCATAGATGCATGGGAAGATCTTGATCATTAAGCATTTCTCTTGCAACTTCCATGATTGTTCTATTCTTCCTTTCTGCAACCCCATTTTGTTGGGATTATATGGAGTGGATAACTCCCTCTTAATCCCTGAATCTTTGCATAACTCTTTGATTTCATTTGATGTGAATTATCCTCCATTATCTGATCGAAAGGCCTTGATATTCTTTTCAGTGTGGTTCTCGATCAAGGCTTTGAATTCCTTGAATTTGTTGAATACTTAATCTTTGTTCTTCATAAAGTATATCCATGTCTTCCTAGAAAATTCATCAATAAAAGAAACATAGTATACATACCCACTTAAAGAACTGGATGACATTGGACTGCATACATCGGAGTGAATGATTTCTAAGATTCGTTTTGCTTTTCTTTTGCTACTTGGAAATGTCTTATTTGTGTTGTTTCCTTTCACACATACTTTGTAGACTCCTTCATGTTTTGCTTGAATTTTTGGAATACCTTCAATATCTTTGCTTGCAAGTGGTAGAGTTTTGTAGTGCACATGTGCAATCCTTCTATTCCAAAGTTCATTTGGCTCTACTATTTCATGGACCAAAGCTTGTTCTGGATGGCCCTTCAATTTGTATAATCATCTTTCTTGTTCTCCAAATACTATTGCATCGTCAATAGTCTTTCCTCTTGGCCACATGGGGACTTGGCCATATACAAATGCAACCCTCATGCCTTTTGCATCTAGTGCCGATATGGAAAGAAGATTCTTCTTTAGTCCTAGTACAAACAAGACATCCTTCATTTTCATAGACTTTCCAAAGTCTAGCTTGTAGGAGGATTCACCACTACCTTTTATGGGATATTGGTAGTCATCCTGAAGTTTCACCTTATGGGGTGAAATATGTTCAGATAGTTTCTCAAAAGATTCGTTGAATCTTGTCATGTGTTTGGAAGCCCCACTGTCAATAACCCAATCTTTGCTTCCATGAGTGACAGTTCCCATGAGAGCAGAGATCAAAACATATTCTTCATCACTTGAAGAGTCTTCACTTTCTTGTTTTACTTTCTTCCTGGGAGGATCATCATCCTTAGCAGTGTGAGCATGATGTCTTCTTTTAGAGTTCTTCTTCTTCTTGGATCCACTCTTATTCATGGGATAATTTATAGCGAAGTGTCCTTTTTCATCACATGTATAACATCTGAGCTTGGATGGATCCCTTTTTACAAAATTATCTTTCTGATGAGAATTCTTACCTTGGTGATGATGATTTTCCCTTCTTCCTTTCTTGGAGTGTATTGTGAGAGCTTGATCTTCACTTACCATCTTTTCTTCTCAAGCTGCTATTCAAGCTTCTTCTTGTGAGCATTCTTCCCACGGTCTACTGAGCTTGGTTAGCTTCTTCCCAGCACAGATTCCTTCGATGAAAGAATCCCATGACCTAGGGAGACCATTCAAGGTTGTCATCACAATTCCTACATTCTCCACTTCTTCATCTACTTCTTCAAGTTGTTCTTTAATTTGGGAGACCCTTGTGAAGTATGACTGGATGGTCTCCTCATTTTGGATCTTTACATTCTTCAACTAGTTCCTTAGAGTCATCTTCCGGTTTATGTTCTTCCATTCAAACAGTTTGGTTAGGGCATCAAACATATCTTTAGGTGTCTTGAGGGAGGACACTTGTGGTATGAGGAAATCCTTGATTGAATCAGCAATAATCCTCTTTGCCATAACCAACTTCTTCTTATGTAAGGCCTTAGCCTCATCTTCCTCTAGAACTGGAACCTCATCATTTATGTAGGAGTCCAACTCATTTTCTTCCAAGACCAAGGAGATCCTATACTTCCAGGATTGGAATTTATCAGCTCCATCAAGCTTTTCATCAATCTTGGTATGATGATACATCTTAACTGAGAACCTGAATTTTTGCAGTGCTGGTTTAGGAGCAGATTAGGGTTTGACTTTCCTGGAGTTATTTCCATCCAAATGCTTTGATATTGATCTCTAAACTTGAATTTTGAGGAGGAGATTAATCCATTCCTGGGCTCACTCAAAAATTCCACTTTTGTGGAAAGCACTAATTTCTGGCAGTAGTGTCAGGTCCAAAACTGAAAAAGCTCAGAATCAGATTTTGTTTCAATAGAAAGATGCACCCTAGCGAGGAGAGTCAGCCCAACCTTATTTTGCTGAAAATATATGGAGAGAGATCCAAAAAGTAGGAATCCCTAGTTCCCGCAGCTGCACAGTTTCTTTTTCTTAGGTTAGCTCTAATACCATGTTAGATTCTAACATTTAAGCTAGCATTATATTAGGATCTTTAACTCATAGAATAACAAGCATATCAATCAAACACAAGACACAATGAACATAGTGTCTTTCCTTGGGGAAACCATAAATGGAGAAAACCCTACAACTTCCTCTGAGATAAAATCAGCACCAAAAGTAAAACCCCAAAATAGTAAGATGATCTCTCGACAACAGTAGTCTCTTTCTTTCTAGCCCTAGCAACTTCTTCTCCCTCAACTATGCACTACAACTGAGTGTGAGTGAGTGTGTGATAAATAGAGAGACTCACTCTCTATTTATACTCATTCTTGACTTGACAATGAATCACTAGGGCCAAGTTCACTAGGTGAGTCTAACAACCCTAGGGCCCTGAAACTGCAGGAACTTTCACCCTTGAACAATAGGAGGGTTACCCACATTGACTTGACATGACTTGTTTACATTATAGAAACTCCCAATCGAAACATCGAGGCATGACATGACTCATTTAATTTACAAACACTTCCCAAAACAAACATCAGGGTACAATACATAAGAAATACAAGTGAATACATTCCGAAGTTATAATTACATCAACAGTACCATCTCCTATAATGGGTGTTGAAATACCAAATCACAACCCATTTTAAATATAAACCCTCATCACAGTAAACGACCAAGGATCAAATCCTGTAGGGTGTTTTTATATTCTACAAAGCCACATGTTGAGGCCTGAAAAAAATCCGAAGTAACAATAGTAAGTATTCTCCCCAATAAGCATTCCCAATTAGCTCATTATTTTTTGGTATGGGGAATCTATCTGGTTTATGGTCCAGATACCATAGGTTAAGTAACAATTAAAGCTTATTTTACAGATTGTGGCCTGGTCCACCGTTCAAGTGTATTTTTATTTTTTATGTTTATGTATGATATGCAAGTGCCTAATTAAGTACAGTTGATAGAGAAAATGAAGATCTCACAATGTGATGCACCGGTTCTTACCTCTCGTCTTACCTCTTACGCTTCTAAATCATAAACAAAGAATAACTTATACTAATGCTAACTAATTCTATCTAACCTATCCCTAGGGAGAAATATTGTAATTAATGATGAGTAATGTACTGTAAAATGTTCATTTAGAATATTACAGATAGTTGTTAGTATTCAGAATACATGAATATAAGTAGAAAGATAAACAAAGAGATAACTCATTGTCAGTTAAAACATTCATTACTCAAATATACTGCGGAAGTTTCACAGAAATAAATAGGAAAACATTCATAACATGAAATAATTCGTAAGTTAGAATGATCTCATAGTTCATAAAAAAATATGAAAGAGAAGTAGTTCAATATTCAACCAATCTATGGCAATCATTTGAGGCTCCATAGTGCCTTCTCCAGCAAAAAATATAACTTCTTTATTATAAGAGGAAATAGTTCTTCTTACAATAAATTTTCTGAAGATATCATGAAAAAAGGTCTTTTTCTACATCTATTTCACCTCTATTTATACAAATAGAAAAAACCCTTGAGCTTCCCCCTTAGCCTTTTGGGATTCCCTTGACTCTTCCTTTACAAAAATCTATCTTTTAGTGCATGCACTTAGAAAAAAGATAAATACTAAATATTACATAATTTATCAATTTGTGAATAAGCCAACTAAGTGGGCCCAGTCTATGTCTTGATAAAAACACCCCACACTTGTTCCTGTTCACTAATGACTTTGCACTCTGTAGGTTCCAACACATGAACTTCTACTTCATGTTTGGACAGCTGGGATTCGATTTCCTTTGTCTTGGGAGTACTCTCACTCAAATCTTCTTCTAACTTAAGTTGGTGACCCGATGTTTGTATAATCCAAGCCTTGATGTCTTTTCAACTTACAACTTTGAGTTTCGCTAGGCTTTCCTCTCCCTTTTGTAGCCTCTCCAACAAATTTTGCAAATGTTCCCCCCTGACTGGGAAAACTTCATGCAGGGTGTCTGTTAGAATTAGACATTGATCATGCACTAGTTGTATACCTTTGTAAAACTCCGCACATTTTTCAATACTTTTTTCAATAGAGGTGTTCAACCTGACCGTGTTTTACAACAAAAATTTAGTATGGCTATCTCCATTTTTAGACCTCCTACTGATTTCTGGGGTATGTCAGCTAAAATTTTTGAATGAGTTTCTATCCAAGCTAATTGATTTTTTACCAAATATACCATATCTGATAATCTTCTTCAGAATTGTATTGAGCCAAGACTTATTTCCTTTAATCTATCCTCCATTTGTTTCACCTTATACATTTCCTCCACAATTTTAAGCAATACCTGATTAATATCCTTTTGTAACCTTGAGGGTAAATTTATGAATGGAGTGATGTCCATTTGCTTCTCTTCCTCTACTTCCAATTGTTCTTTCAGTGAAAGGTTCTGGGCTTCCAGCTCCTCTATTCTTTTGTTTGTTGTATCCCCTTTCTGCACTGCTTCTATGATCTGCTTCTATGGGTATTTGTTCTCAGCTTCAGAGATGTTTGCAAATAATACCAAAGAATCCTTGTGTTATTTTAAGGTTTGGAATTCTATCTTGGAATCCTCAATCTCACTAAGCATGTCTTCATACTTTCTCTTCACACTTTGTCCTTCATCTCTTTCCCTTTTTTATGGTTTCTTTCATTTGGGCAATATTATTCTTAGATTGTTCCAACTCTGTCATTATTTTGTCAACATTGTCTTCAGTACCTAGGGATGTGGATACTCCTACCTTTTCCATCAATCTCATATCTTTATCAGTCCCATGAACAATTGTCTTGTCAGTTACCATGACTCCCTTCTTTCCTCCAGTGTTCACTCTCTTTGCCGTTCTCCTACCAATTTTCTTTTTTTCTTTGTCATAGAAAATGGTATTCATATCATCCACCTCGTCTTCTTCCATCAGAATAAAAGGGATTAATTCAATCCCTGATGTTGAAACTATATTTCCTCCCATTGTGCCAGTGGATGTGTTATCACTCTAGGAAACTCCTCTAGGTTGTAGCTCGAGGATGCCTAGTAACTTAAAATGTTTTTAAGGTTTTCTGATATGGATCAATTCAGGTGGCTTATATAACCTTCCACTCTCAACACATGCATGAAACTCACTCAATTACAAGGATTTTAGTTACAACTATTCAGAAGTTGACAATAAGGTGTAGGGATGGAGAACTCATCAGGCTGGCAGATTTACATACAAAATAGATGCATATAAATGTCTAAATCATGATAAGGATGGTACTTATAAATCAAATCACATTAACAAACCAATAGGATGACAGCTATTAGTAATTAATCAACTTTAAAGTCACCTAAATACACATTCAGGCATAAGTACAGTAAAGACAGAGATGAAGGCTGAACAAATCATAACAAAAGAGCTTATATTCAAGAATGAGCAAAATGAGAAGCTGACAATAGTATAGGTTTATAAATACCCAAAGTCAAAACTTTTCAATAAAATAAGTCTTAGGCTTTATAGCCTTTACAAAAATACTCAGATCCTAAAAAATTGGATATCATTTAATAAAAATAGACAAAATAATAGTTTTTGCATAATTAGGTCAAAAAACCCTAATTTAACTACTAGTCTAACTAAATGTAGAATTCGTTCACTGTTTGAACCTTATAATAACTAAAGTAAGCACTAGAAATAACTTCCATCAGTCCTCTTCTCTTGCCCAGGTGTTGGTGAAGTAAACTCTTCATTTTTCTGCTGTAACCTGCCCTGTTAGGTCAACTTTTACCCTAAAAATTTGGCCAAACTACTGAAAACTGGGTCTCAGAGATGCATTTGGTTCTTCAACGTTATGACACCTGTGTATAAACTAAAAGAGGTTTTTGTATATTGGTTTGTTTTGAGAAAACGCATCTCTTAGTTTTTGTAAATTCATTTTCATCTTCCCGAGATCTATATTTCAAACACGTGTAAAATAGGGAAATTCTAAGATCTAAAAATTAGGAATTGGAGATGGATTCGATTCTCCCAATATGCAATACCTGTAGGAAAAATGAGAGAATTTATTGTTCTCTGACATGTTGGGAAGAAAAACCTCTGAGCATTTTGCAAACTGATTCTCCAATCGCTCATAATCCCTGTTTGAAAATGATGTCTTTTCACAGTAAAACGCCCCTTTTGGTGGCTTAGCAAAACTGAAGCACACCTTCCCTGTTTATTTCTTCAGTGTCTTTTACGTTTATATTTTGTTCCTGAGCCATATATGTTCACCAAAAACTGGTACTACGTGTCAAAACTTAATATTCTACCTCTGTCTGCTTTCGATGGTTAAGAGGCTAAAACATTAGAACCGTTAGCTGCCGAAAGCGGGGCTTTCAGTGGCTAATGAACTATTGCTGCATTTTCCTAAAACATCGAAAGATCTGTTTTCTATATAATTTTATTTAGCCTTTAAATCATACTTTTACACTTTACTCCTGTCCTTATGGTACTTTCTCAACCTGCATAAGATTTGGAATATTAGCAATATCATGGGCTACCTCCGGATTCTGAAGGCGAATGGTTACCTTTGCTACGGTTTCCAGTGCAAGGTGTGTTCTAGGGTTTGAATATTTTTTCTACAGCCTTGACCTTCTTATCATCCTGTAGATCCTGGAGTTATCCTTCGTCAATCTTATATTTCTTCAACCTGTATAAAAACAACATCATGGGCTGCCTCTAGATCCTACAAGCTTGTTGCTGCCTCTGCTAGGGTTTCTAGCGTAAGATGTGTTTTAGGGTCAGGGTTTGGATTTTCTTTCTAAGACCTCTAGTTCATGTATTTTACCTAATAGTATGTTGATTCTCTGGGACCTAGGTTTGATCTTTGAACTCTTCAACATCTACAACAAATATTCATGCACTGATAGATGAGGTTGGAAATGCCACTTGAACGACTGACAGGTCATCTTTTGCCCTAAAACTTTGACCAAATTGCTGAAAATTGGGGCTCAAAGATGGATTTGTACCTTCAAATATGTGACACCTGTGTATAAAACAAAATAGGTTTTTCTATACTTTTTTGTTTTTAGAAACAACCTCTCTCGGTTTTTTGGAATTCATTTTAATTTTCCCGTGATCTGGATTTCAAAACATGTGTCAAATAGGAAATTTTGAGATCCAAAAATTAGGTCTCGGATATTAATTCAATTCTCCAAATATTCAACACCTGTAGTAAAAGTGAGATAGGTTATTGTTCTCTGAGCTGTTAGGAACAAAAACCTCCTAGCATTTTGCAAAATCATTCTCGAGTCGATCAGAATCAGCGTTTAAAAGAAATGACTTTTCACAGTAAAACACCCCTTTCAGTGGCTTAGAGCGTCCTAAAATTTTGGTCTTAGATACCAAAAGTCTACTTTCGGTGGCTTAGAGACCATTTTAAAACCACACTTATCCACCAAAACCTATGTTTTGAGTTTTTTGAGCGGCCTTTTTTGCCAACGCCTTTTTTCTTGCTTTCGGTGGTTAACGCCCTTCTTGCACTATTCAGTAAGCTATTGAAAGAAACACTTTTTGGTGGCTAATGAGTTGTTTGAAGTCCCACCTAAGCCCCTGAAAGTGCTTCCACCATTTACTCTCTTGAACCCACTTTCAGTGGTTATCTTTCATCCTACTTTAAACTGTTAGCTGTCGAAACAAAGCCTTTCGATGACTAATGAGCTATTAAGAACCCTGCCTAAGCCATCGAAAGCTAAAACTTCCATTTTTTTCAACTATAGCACAAACAAAGACCTTCAATTTGTTAGTCATATTTAACTCTTTCATGACATCACTCAAATTCTTCATAGTATCAAAATAAATTTATTTTGGGAGATAACATATGGCTCCTACTTGGGGATGGGAACCTCCCTGTGAGGTCCCAAGAACCCTAGACGAAAATGCCTCTCCTGAAAAAGAATAATTAAAGCTATTTTATAGTGTTCCATTGGGCATGGAGTCATTTGTGTTTTATAACTGATCCCCTGCAATCTTCCTGTAGCCCACTTTTGTTATTAACGAAAAAAAACTAAAAATGACCTAGCTGCTCATATTAAGAGCTTAATTTCCTATCTACTCCTACTCCTAATTCTAATCAGTAGAGTATTCTTATCATGTGAAATCATGCTTCTAATGAAGCCATGTTAGAAGCTAATATGCTAATCTTATCCTTGATCTTGACCCAAAAAATAAATGAAACCCTAGCATGCAACAATGTAGTTTCGAAGGGTGACAGAACCAACTATCATCTGACAAAAATATTTTAATATCTATGCTGCTCATAAGTTCTAGATAGTCAATAACAGGTTCATAAAAGCCAACAATAAATACCTTTTTATGCTACTATTCCAACTTAATGAAATTCCATTGTTGGCTGCTTTCAGTGATATCCATGTTAACTGTAGATTGCTCAAGCTCTGATTGGAAAGGATGAGTTATGCACTGCGGTTCTGGACTTTTCAGATCATCATATTCCTCTTCATATCTGTTGCATTCTTCCTTTATCTGCAAATCAGAAAATCGAGGGTTGCCTTTAGTATTTGCTGCAGATCGAAATTTGTTACATGATGTTCCTTCAATATCCTCATTATCTTTCAGGTTTCCATGATGTTAGGATGACCACAACATGCATATGTCTCTGATCATCTCTTTGCTGAAAAGTAGAACTAAAATAAATTCCAGAAGTGGACAAATCCTCACAAAACTTAAAATCTTCTTCTTCATCATTAGCAGCCTTTCCATCCTGAGAATGCAACTTATAATCTTCATAACAATTATCAAATGGAAACTCATCTAAATAGTACCTTTTACAGTGCTCAGTGAATGCTTTGTGAAAATCCTTCAATGATGAAATACTGGAAGGAGGCAAATAAAAATACCAATGACATGCATCACCATATAATGAATACATGAACATATTCATATGAACATCTTCATGTTGTTGATCTAATAGATCCATGCATTCGTGAAACTTGAGGAGGTGTTTTGCAGGACTGTCTTCTTCCTCCTCTTTGAAGACAGGTAGAAAATATCCCCATTCAGACATATCAGGTACTGGATGTGGGAAACCGACAATAGAAGAGAAGTCAAGAGGTGCAAACCTCCAAGCCAAAAGAGTAGAAAATTATTTTGTCCTCTTTATATTGTGGAGTCACCACTGAATTCGTCCTTCATGGAGTCACCAGGGATGAGATCTTCACAAGAAACAATGCTTGAAGATTCCTCAACCCTAAAATTTTCTGATGTATTTATAAATTCCTAGGAATTAAGTGTTTTAGTAGAAGAAATAATAGAAAAAATATTCTTGAAATACCTGATGTATCTTCCTTTGCAGCGCTATTGGTCTACCTTAGTGAAGCCCTAGCTCTTCTCAGAATCTCTTCTAGATCTAAAACCGGTGTTGCTGGTGGCCCTTTAGGGTTTGCTTTGGTACTTGGTCTTCTTGAAGCCACCTTATTTCAATGGAGTCACCAGATATATTATTACAACTAAAATAGTGTCTAAGATTTCTCTATCATCAAAGCATGGATCTATGTCATCTCCCTGGGAAGTTCAGCTTCAGTCTCCTCTCCCTGGCAATGGCACCAATTTGTTATCACTCCAGGAAAGTCCTCTAGGTTGTAGCTCGAGGATGGCTGGTAACTTAAAATGTTTTTAGGGTTTTATGATATGGATCAATTCAAGTGACCTATATAACCTTCCACTCTCAAGGCATGCATGAAACTCAATCAATTACAAGGATTTTAGTTACAACTGTTCAGAAGTTGACAATAAGGTGAAAGGATGGAGAACTCATGAGGCTGACAGATTGACATACAAAACATATGCATATAAATGGCTAAATCATGATAAGGATGGTAATTATAAACAAAATCACATTAACACACCAGTAGGATGACAGCTATTAGTTATTAATCAACTTGAAAGTAACCTAAATACACATTCAGGCATAAGTACAGTAAAGACAGAGATGAAGGATGAACAAATCATAACAAAAGAGCTTATATTCAAGAATAAGCAAAATGAGAAGCTGACAATAGTATAGTTTTTTAAATCCCCAATGTTGAACCTTTTCAATAAAATAAGTCTTAGGCTTTATAGCCTTTACAAAAATACTCAGATACTGAAAAATTGGATCAGATTTAATAAAAATAGACAAAATAATAGTTTTTGCATAATTAGGTCAAAAAACCCTAATTTAACTACTAGTCTAACTAAATGTTGAATTTACTCCCTGTTTGAATCTTCTGATAACAAAAGTAAGAGTTGGAACTAACTACCATTGGTCCTATTCTCTTGCCCAGGTGTTGGTGAAGTAAACTCTTCATTTTTCTGCTGTAACCTGCCCTGTTAGGTGAACTTTTGCGCTAAAAATTTGGCCAAACTGCTGAAAACCGGTGCTCAGAGATGCATTTGTT
The DNA here is from genome assembly GCA_001517045.1 of Pseudotsuga menziesii. Taxonomy (NCBI): domain Eukaryota; kingdom Viridiplantae; phylum Streptophyta; class Pinopsida; order Pinales; family Pinaceae; genus Pseudotsuga; species Pseudotsuga menziesii. Next base: position 270,354 of record LPNX010577146.1, on the reverse strand, counting down.
TCTTCAATTATATGACACTTGTGTATAAAATAAAAGAGGTATTTGGATAATGGTTTGTATGGAGCAATAACCTCTCTCTGTTTTTGGAAATTTATTTTCGTATTCCCAAGATCTATATTTCAAAAACATGTGAAACAGGGAAATTCTAAGTTCCAAAAATTAGGGATCAGAGATGGATTCGATTCTCCCAATATGAAATAACTGTAGGAAAAATAAGAGAGGTTATTTTTCTTTGACATGTTGGGAAGAACAACCTTTGACCATTTTCAAAACTGAATCTCTAGTCACTCATAATCGTTGTTTTAAAATGATGCCTTTTCATAATAAAACACCCCTTTCGGTGGCTTAGCAAAACTAAAGCACTCCTTCCCTGTTTATTTCTTCAGCGCCTTTTAGGTTTATATTTTTTCCATGAGCCATCCATGTTCTTCAAAAATTGGTACTATGTGTCAAAAATTAATATTTTGCCTCTGTCTTCTTTCAGTGGTTAAGAGGCTAAAACATTAGAATAGTTAGCTGCTGAAAGCGAGGCTTTCAATGGCTAAAGAACTGCTACTAGATTTGCCTAAGCCACCGAAAGCTCTGTTTTCTGCAGAATTTTATTTAGAATTTAAATCAAACTTTTACACTTTACTCTTGTCCTTCTGGTACTTTCTCAACCTGCATAATATTTGGAATATCAACAATATCATGAGCTACCTCTGGATTATGAAGGATAATAGCTGCCTCTGCTAGGGTTTCCAGTGCAAGGTGTGTTCTACGTTCTAAATATTTCTTCTTTAGCCTCGACCTTCTTATAATACTATATATCCTAGAGTTATCCTTCATCAATATAAGATTTCTTCAACCTGTATAATAACAACATCATGGGTTGCCTCCAGATCCTGCAAGCTTGCTGCTTCCTCTGCTAGGGTTTCTAGCACAAGATGTGTTTTAGGGTCAGGGTTTCAATTATCCTTCTAAGATCTCTAGTTCACGTATTTACTCTAATAGTTGATTGATTATATGGTACCTAGTTTTGATCTTTGAACTCTTCAACATCTACAACAAATATTCATGCACTGATAGGTGAGGTCGAAAATTCCACCTGGAGGACTAACAAGTCATCTTTTGCCCTAAAAATTTGACCAAACTACTAGAAATTGGGGCTCAAAGATGCATTTGGACCTTCAAATTTGTGACACTTGTGTATAAAAAAAAAGAGGATTTTCTATATTGTTCTGTTGTGAGAAAATACCTCTCTCAGTTTTTTGGAATTTGTTTTAATTTGCCCGATATTTGGATTTCAAAGACATGTGTCAAACAAGAAAATTCTAAGATTCGAAAATTAGGTCTCAGAGATAAATTTTATTCTCGTAATATACAACACCTGTAGGAAAATGGATAGAGGTTATTGTTTTTTGACCTGTTAGGAATAGAAACCTCCAAGAGTTTTTCAAAATTATTCTCGAGTCGCATAGAATCACCATTTAAAAAAAATGACTTTTCACGGTAAAATGCCCCTTTGGATGGCTTAGAGCATCCTAAAATTTCTCTCTTAGCTGTCAAAAGTCTCCTTTAGTTGGCTTAGAGACCGTTTTGAAACCACGCTTAGCCCTCGAAACCTTTGTTTCTAGTTTTTTGAGCTGGATTTTCCCCCAATGCCTTTTTTCCTGCTTTCGGTGGTTAACGCCCTTCTTGCACTGTTCACTAAGCTCCTGAAAGAAACACTTTTTGGTGGCTAATGAGTTGTTTGAAGTCTCGCCTAAGACACCAAAAGTTATTTCACCATTTACTCACTCGGACTTGCTTTCAGTGGTTATCTTTCATCCTACGTTAAACTGTTAGCTGCCGAAACAAAGCCTTTCGGTGGCTAATGCGCTATTAAGAACCCCACCTAAGCCACCGAAAGCTAAAAATTCCAATTTTTTCAACCATAGTATAAACAGAGACCTTTAATTTCTTACTCATATTTAAATCTTTCATGACATGACTTGAATTCTTCATACTATCAAAATAAATCTATTTTGGGAGATAACAGGATGGAACAGAGGGTTCTACCGGATCATCATAAAACTAAGTTTGTTCCTGGCTTGCATGTTATTGTTCCTCTTGCTCCTTTTTCGAAGCTCTACCACTTCTTTCTCTGCGTTCTCCTTTTATTTATCGACTACCTATAACCCTAACCTCTCATTTTCTTTTTACTATTTCTGAGCATCTTCTTCTTCTTCTACTCTTTTCTCAGCTTCTTCTGTTGCTTTTCTTTTTTCTTCTTCTTCTACTCTTAACCACTATTCTGATTCTTGGGATAATATATGTGCCTCCTCTCATATTTTCTTAGCATCCTCCTCTTCTTTCCTCTTATGTTTCTCAATAACCTTTCCCTTTCCAACAATCATAGTTATATTTTGCTTAAACCTTGTTCTCAAACTTGTCATACTTTAACCGTTTCGGAAAATTTCGTCATCTTTATCCCAAAATTTTGTGTACTTGAAGTGCACCACTGCTGTAGTACAATAATCAAGCACCTTATTTTTGGAGTCATTTCTATGGAAATGCATCTCTCTAAAGTGAAAAATATTCTAGCTCTTCAACACATTCTGTTGCACTCTTTAGTTTGGAGAACTTGTAACTCCCTACATAAAATGGGACTGGAGGGTACACAGCCTTCTTTTGTTCAAACAGGAAGTTTCCAACTCCATCAATGTATAGCTATCTCACTACCTCCTTATGAATGACATAATCTATAACATACTTTCGCAGAAGAGAAGGAGCCCTCGATCCACCAAACATCCTCAAATACAAACCTTCCTTAGTGAAGTAATAGTGTCCATTATCTTGTACAACCTTCAAATCCTCCTCTCACATACAATTACACTCAACAAGGAAAATCTATGTGTACAAGGGCATGATAAAATCTTCACAAATATTCTTGTAGTGACTGAAGTACTTGATTTCCCACAACAATTGATAGGAAGCATATACATGAGACTTATCCTTGTCCCATTGGAATTTTAAAGCTGGGAATGGTTGTGTGCATTAAACACAATCAACCAAAATTGAGCTCATATAGAACTTGGATTTCTTCTGTGATACTCCACCCAGTGTTGCACTTATGCAGGCATACAAATTATTGGACACTATTTTTTCCCAGTTGAAGATGGTGCCTTGAGTAGCCACAAAAAAGATTACTGGTACCCAACCTATTTTAAAGTTCTTTCCATTAGCTCTTCTGAATATCATGTTTAACATCAACGCTATCAATTTGTATGGAGTACGAAGGATTGTGGTTTCATATTCCCTAGAAGGCCTTGTACGAAAACTATTTCCTGAGATCATCATCTTTTTTATGGTTTCCACAACATCTAGATTTAGGTCTTTCAACCATCCTTCGATCAAATATTTATGGGGTGTTGGAAAATTGTAGGCCATGGCTATATAGGCTGGGCTATAGGAAGCATAACCCTTCCCTTCAGTATTAGCCAAGATCATCCTTGTCACATCATCCCTGGGAAGGATCCATCCTATTACCTCTGAACAAGGGAAAATCTCGGGTCGTGTGGCCACCTTCATGATTCCTGATCTTTCGATATTAGCATATGTAGGTAAATCCTCCAATCTAGCATCTGGAACATTCTGATTGGAGATCATCCTATATATTTCCCCCCATTTGTATTCAGTGTCAACACTTGTGATGGCTTTGGTGTCTTCATAGATAATCTTGACTCACGTTATTATTTGTATCTTCGGTTCTTCGTCTGCTGTTTATGGATTCTTTTTTTGTCTTCAAGGCATGTTGTTGTGTGGATGATGAGCCTGTGTTGATCACAAAAATTAGATTTAGTCTATTTACACATATAAATAGAAAAGTGTATACTGAAATCAACAACCGATGTTAATCAGAACATAACCAAATCATCATAATTCATGTTAAACAGCTTTTCTTATACCCAAACAAATATGTGCTTTCTGTATATGTTATACCCAAATCATGTCACCAACATGTGATGAGAACCTTAACACCCTAGGTTTTCCCTAAATCCCAAACTTGGGGTGGAAACTTGCTCTGGATATCAATTCTACTTGAAAAAACCTAGCACCATGCTTTCCCTTTGGCTGATGAGCGGTACCTTGATCAGCACCACCTGTGTCCTGTTATAGAAAAGAGTGTTGATGTAATTGTAACTTTGGAATGTATTCACTTGCTTGCACTTGGAGGATTTGTTCTTTACCAGTGAAGGAGAAACATCCCTGAAAGCTTTGGAGGAGAAACAGAGTGGAAGAGGACAAAGCTAGGATCGGCCGTCATGAATTGGGTGAGCCTATACTATCCTCTTGTTTCCTTTCTGCACTCTAAAGTTGATTACCTGCAAGTTTTAAGAGTATGTTGGTAACCCCAGACCTTCGGTTATAAGGTGTTTATTCATGTACAACACATACTCAATGCCTATAGCAGGGAGTTACAAAAATAGTGCAATTCCAGATCTTTCACTCCACACTAAATGATAGGATGTACTTGTACGATACACCTAGGGATACAATGGCCAAGGATCCGATGCTCCAGAGCTTATGCTCAACATCAACATGGAAGGCTCCAGGGTTTATGGCCAACACATCCAATTATCTTTTCATGTGTTCTAGAGATTCTTTCTCAACACAAAGGTAAGTACTCATGTGCTCCAGAGCTTCTCGCTCAACACAATTCATCAATCACTCAAGTGTTCTAGAGCTCCACGCTCAACAAACAAAAATCTTGTCAATCATGTGCTTCAGGGTTCACGCCCAACACAAACAAGTATATACATATATCATCAATAATTGGCTTACGCCCAATATATAAAACAAATCATCATGTTCATATGCAGTGGGGTCCTTGACCCAATATAAAATAAAACATCAAGATAATCATCATAATAAATAGACACATGCCTATAAGTGTTAGGTCCAAAATTCAGGATACTACACATGGCTTAACTATGCCAACCAGGGTTTTGAAGGAGGTTTAATATGAAATTGCACATGTTGGGGTTAGGACTATATGGATGTGGGTAAAAATTACATCGATGATGGAAGACAAGGTGGCACAATTAATGCTCCTTAGGATGGGGGGGAAATGAACCATAATCTTGGGTCTGTCATTGTTTGGGACTCTTTTGGTCTATTATTGGTTGTCTCCATGATCTGGATCTCGAGGTTTAACACCGCATGGAGTAATAGGCTCACTCTGCGCTAGAAGGTATGCTCTCAGTCTAATTTTGCAGCATTATATTATTGTTTTCTATGGGTTGAGGATTTAGAATACTTCTAATGGTGCCATGTTTCAAAATGCAGGTGACAGGGTGGATTTCATTCCCGACTCATGGGTGTTTATGGGATTGTCTATGATACCCTTCTATGGGTGATCCATGTGATAACTTAGGCCTATTACCTGTACATGTAAATATTTAGCAGATCTTTGAGATCTATGTTGAAATGTTAAATGTTATGAATATTTGGTTATGGGTTCGGTTATATGGATGTCTTGCATTAATGAGCATCAAGGGATGCATGTGTAAATATTATTTTGATGATGGCTTAAGTGTGGAGCCTTCGGAACATGTATTTCTAGACAAGACTCAACTTTGTAATCATTTTTGGTTTTGTAACTTAAACATATGGTTTGATAAGTTAATGGAAGCTCTGCGTTTTGGTTTTAAATGATGTTTTAGACTATGGCACACCCTGTCAAATCGTGACTATGTGTAGTTTACTTGTAAATGTTTATTACTGTGAGATATATGGTTTATTTAACTTGGCTAGGATCTATTATTATGATGGTCATAATCTTCGCTTACTGCTGCGTATTTGTTGTTTAGAAGTCATGGGTATAACAACGTTGACAATAGGGTTTAATAAATTTCTTATCTCTATTTGAAATGGTTAGGGATCTTGTTTTTAATGATTATTATGGTGGAATTTTAACTCTCGGCCATGAGCCTTAGTACAGAAACGTAGAGTGTATATTATTATTGTTTTATTTTAATGTGGGACTATGATAGAGTAGTTATTTGGATTATTGTTTAAAAATGGGGTTTATAGTCAAGCTTTGATAACTACAGCTCGACACTTATGCGAATATGCAACATGTGTATAAATTGATGGATATTACTTTGTGCATTTATTTCTATTAACATAGCTTATATGTGATATATGTGGAAACTTGTATGACTTTACGGCGTTGGTGTTTTACAAATCGATTCCTACATGAGTCTATTCCTTGCATGTTTTTGATATATTTTTTGTTTTGTAAATAAAAGGTGAGCCTACACAATTCGATCTTGGGATGTCGAATGTGTGGATTGGTGTTTCAAACCACATGTGTGTTTTTTCATTTTGGTAGAGATGCCAAGAGGATTCGATCCCGGATCTTTTAAATGGATACGTTGCTTAAAAGTTGGTTTGTATTATGTATAAAGTTGCTTTTTAGCTTGGTAGTAGATAGTAGAAATATTTGATATAATAAACGTGCCTACGGCTGGACCTTGACAGGTCTCGATGGCTCGCATGTTATGTAGAGAATTTTATAATGGAAAATATTGTTTGGGGTTCATTTAAGAATTATCTTTGTTATGTGTATTTATAGGTTAACTCTATTCATTTCATTTATCATATAACTATATAGAATATTTTTGATGGTTGAAATAATGAGCCTGCTGTCAATATGAAATATGCGGGCAGAGAAGATGTAGCATTGGATTTTAATGGTGATAATTTAGTTTATGTGACTTTTAATTAGTTCTTTGATTGGTAGTTTATTAGTTAATTTTAATGTGGTTTATGTACATATAAACTCTATTTGTACTCTCTTGTATTTAATTTTAGCAACAACCAAGAAATCTAGCCAACCTAAATAATATGAACTCTATTAAAACAAATATGCTTTGTAGAGAAGACTAAATTTAACATGTAAATGATGAAAGAATAATGCATAAAATAAGAGAGACCAAATTATCCTATGGTTTTGAAAACTGATAAAACTATAGATGGCACTCTATCATTACAAACATGAATAAGATCTATATTTCCCTAACTAGAAAATCATGTTTAAGTAAACAAAATACCCTAGCTATAGAATACATATACTATTTATCCTTCTAGAATTTAATCCCTTCATTAAATAAGAAAACCTGTGTAAATTATAAGGAAGATCAAGAAAAACTCATGCCTTCAAGTTGGAACTATTTTAATGGATGGAAACCGTGCACACTCAAACACAAAACATTAACAAGTACATAGATAGTTATGAACACTATTCAGATAACCGAATAACTTGGGAACTACCATGTTCCACCCAACCATGACCTAGAACCATTCCTCATTTCAATACAGAACCCCCCAATATGGTTCCAACATGCAAGTAGATTATAGCTCCTAAGGTAGGTCTTCGCTATTTGAGATAACATGTTCTGTATCAGTTTCCTTTTTCCTCTTAGGAAAAATTCTCTCTAAGAACTCTCTTGAGAATAATCAAAAGATCCCCAAGTCTCTCTTTGGCTTGGGTATTTATAGACTGGATTTTTAGGAAAAGTGACAGTTAAATCAAGAATCATTTGTTTTTTTGAAATAACCCTTTTTACTTTATTTAGGTAATTTTAATATTTATTTAAATTTAACTTAGGACCTTTTGACTAGTTCCTACTTTGACTCTTGTATTTATTTAATATTTAATTCACAATAGTAATAATAATAATATGTAGATCCTTTCATTATTATTCATAGTTACTAGTATTATTACTTGTACTTACTCTTTTATACATATTATGTATAAAATATATATTCATATATATCTTAACATTTTTACTTTTAGGCATGATATAGCATGATCCCTAATCACAAGACACTTTTCTTTTTAGCTTATAGTCACTTCTTTATTACGGCCTTCGGGTAGGGTTTAGGTCAACTAGGTTAGGCAACTCTAAACCTTATTGTATGTTGGATTCCCTCGTATAACATGGTAGTTCTTCAGTACTTTGATAAGATAGATAAATTCAAAATTTCATTTAATCACTTAAAAATAAGTAAGATGAGATCAATGTTTTATCAGATTCATTTTCACTCAATATATTAATTTCTCAGTAACTCCTAGCGTTTATCCAAATCCCATACTCAATTTTAAGAAAATGGAGTTACAACTTAGTACGATTCGAGAGCTCCTCGCTCAACACTAATGCGAGGATGTATTTCTAGGAGACACCTAGGGATACAATGGCCAAGGATCCAATGTTCCAGAGATTATACTCAACATCAACTTGGAAGGCTCTGGGGCTTATGCCTGACACTTCCAATTCTTATCTTTTCATATGCTCAAGAAATTCATGCTCAACACAAATGTTCCATAATTCATGTGTTCCATAACTTCTTTCTCAACACAAATATAAATACTCATGTGATCTAGAGCTTCTCAAGACAAAAATATCATCAAATATGTTCCTTAGGGTCCACCCCCAACACGTTAAATCATATACATAAAACATACGCATTTCGATTACACCCAATATATCAAACAAATCATCATTCTCATGTGCAGTGGGGTCTTATGCCCAATATACAAAATAAAACATCAAAGAAACATCACACAAAATGGGGCTTATTCCCATAAGCATCAAGTCAAACATTTAGGATATTACATCCCTCTCTTCTTAGAACAACACCATCCCTAGTGTTCTAGGGATCGAAAGGAAATAATGAATAAGGCAGGGTAAGCCTTTCTCATGGTGGATTCATTAACCCAAGTAGCCTCATCGGTCTCAAAGTGCTTCCATTGCACTTTCAACTCGACTATGGTGTGCTTCTTGAGATGCACCCCTCTCTTGTCCACTATATGAAGGGGTTCAGGCACACACTTTCCTTCAGGTTCCACCTGTAACAAGGACCAATCAATCACATGTTTAGTATCATAAACATATTTATTTAATAGGGATGCATGGAAAATAGTATGAACTCTTATGTGAGTAGGTAAAGCTAGTTCATATTCCACTGGCCCTCTCTTGGACAACATCTGAAAGGTTCCACAAAATCTTGGTGCTAACTTACCACACCTTCCCAACATCAATGAGCTCCATTTTTCTTTTACTTTCAAGTAAACATGGTTACCTATATGATAATATTTATCTTTTCTTTTCTTATCCGCACAACTCTTGTGGTGGTCTTGTGCTTCTTTAAGGTTTAGTTTGACCTTGGTATAGATTATTACAAGTCCTTTAGTAGGTTGGGACCTAACCTGATCCAATCCACTGGGATATCCCAAGCAACCGATGTTCTACACTTTTGTCCATAGAGTACCTCAAAAGGACTCATCCTGGCATAGGTATGGTATCCATTGTGATATGCAAACTCTCCAAGATGCAGGTAATATTCCTACTTGGTGTGGTTGTTCATGACATACATCCTAAGGATGTGCTCACAATATGGTTTACCCATGCTGTCTTCCCTTCTGTTTGTGAGTGGTGAGTAGTAATAAATTTCAACTGCATCTCTAATCCAAAGAATAAGTATCTCCAAAATGTCCCAGTAAACTTTGTATCTTGATCCGAGATGATTTCCTTGGGTATCCTGTGCAATCTAAATATATTCTTTAAGAATATGTCGACAATGTGTACTAACTTGTAGGTCGACTAAAGTGGAATGAAATGTTCTTATTTTGACAACTGGTCAACTACTACAAAGATAGAATCATTTTGATTCTTAGTCTTTGGTAGACTCATGATAAAATCCATAATAATGACCTCCCACTTCCATTCTAGAATGGGTAGTGGCTGCAACAACCCCAAAGGATGCTAGTGCTCAGCTTTGACCAGCTGACATTATTGACATTTTGTGATAAATAACGCTATGTAGGCCTTTAAATTAGGCCAGAGAAAGTGTTTATTTACTCTGGATATCATCTTTTGCTATCTTGAATGCCCTGAGTAGGATTTCTGATGAAATTCCGTGAGTATGGTGGACCTCATGTCCCATCCTTCTAGAATGTACAATCTTTCTTTGGATCACAACAGTCCCATTTTGTCTACCTTGTAATCTTTTTGTTGCTGAAACAATGTGTCCTCTTGGACCTTCTTGAGGATTTCAACATAGAAAGGGCCAACTCTGTTGGTCATTCTAATCCTCTTGTGTAAATATGAATCGGTTTGAATTAAAGTCACCTCATATATCATATGAGCTCGTCGGCTTAAAGCATAAGCAATTTTTTTCTGCTTGCCCTTTATATATGCTTTGGCTCGAAATGCTACTCGCTAAGGAAATCCAACCATCTAAATTTCCTGGCATTCAGATCCGGTTGCTCAAATAAATACTTCATACTCATATTATATGTTTTCAGAATAAATTTCTTCCCCATGAGGTATTATGTTGGCTTGCCACATTAACACTCTTTTGTACCTCTTTACATCCTCCATATACACCTTTGATCTCTTCATTTGATCCTTTTACCTCATAAATCCTTCTATATTTTCACATATTTACACAAATATTCAGCAAGTTACTAAGGTATGATAATTCATCAAAATCCCTTAATTTCCTTTGATTTAATGCTTAAAAATAATTTCTTGAAGGTTTATGACTAATTACATTTCTGCAACATACTTTGATTTCTGTAGCACACATTGGCATTCAGCAGTAGTTAGATATTATGAAGATTCTCCATACATGGAAAGTTCATTCAAACAAACCTGAGTCTATCCATCATAATTTTCATTGATGACTCATGTATAATTAATTCAATCTTCATCTCTAGGCACTAAATTCCATAAAGATGAAGATTTTCTATTAGATGAAAAACCAAAGAATATCTCGAACATGAAGAAGTTAGCTATTTTTGTATTGTGTCATTAAATAGAAGATAGAGTCCATTACTGTAAAATCGGAATTGGTTATCTTAGCCTTTGGGCTATAAAGGAGCCATGGATAAAAAATGTGAGAGAGATGTATGTGTATACAAAATACAATGAACAAATAATAGAAGGATTGCGTTGCTTAGATGTTGGTTTTTCTGAATTTGATAGAGCTATGATGTTTTTATAATACACAGATAATTTTGTAGATTATAATCTGATTCAGTTCATGTTGTTAATGTTTTTCTTTTATATGTCTATAGCTTAAATATCTTAGTCTGCAAATCCCATAAAGACTTGTGGTCTCATTGGCAAGGATCCACCAACATAGACCGTAAGCCCTTCCTCTGTAACTTTAAGTTTTTATAGTTAGATTAACTAATTGTTTTTTGTTTTCATTAGAAATAAGAATTGTGTTTAATTAAATAACTTTAGGAATCAGATTTGTATATGACTGAAGTTTATTACATACTATTTAATTTGTTGTTGGAATAATGTGCACAGTATTGTTAGTCTAGAACCAAGCTCGGATGTTAGAATAGATTAATTTAAAGGCATTGTTTTGAATGTTTAGTATTGTAGGTCTGATTTGTTTTGCTATAGATTTAAATTCTATGTTTAAATTCATACATTGATTCTGCAGAACTTGGTTCCCAATGAAATAAACTTGATTATATTTTCTTTTATATTATATAATATTTAGATTGCATTCATTTTCATTATGGCTAAATATTTAAGATTATTGAGTTTTGTCTTTAAGATTAATTGTATTTATTTTGCAAATTACATTTATTATAGTTTTAAAATGCAAGTTAGTTTGGAATAGTTTCAATCACATAAGAAGCACATTTTCAAGATTAAGGTGAATAAGTAAAGCTCTATAATAGTATTAAAATTCTTAAGAAAACATTAATTTAATAAGAGATTTGAAGTATTAAATGATACATCAATTTCATAAGTTTGCTTTCTACAACTTACTCGGTTTTCTGTGTCATTTAGTTTGAGTTCACTTTATGTAACCTATTCTGTTTTTTGTCTCAATAAGTAGTTTTCTGCTTATTTGAGTTTGTGAATTATAGTTTTCATTGGTTTATACTTTGGTAATTAGAATTGTTTTGAAGTTATTTTAAAGAGTGTTTTCATTTCTGTAATTAGGATAGGACATGAATTTGAATGTCTGGTAGATGTGAAAGTATTCTAATTAATACTAGGACTTTAGATTTGAATAAGTTTGATAGCTGATAGATTAGGAATCTTAGTATTAAACATTCTTGAATAATCCTTAGATTAGAGTGAGTTAAATTTGAATATGTTAGATTAGCATAGGCCCTAATTCTGCATATACAGTATTTGCATTTCACAAGCTACCTTCTCGGGTTGACAAATTAAGTGTTGAAATAGATAGTGCATATTAAGCCCAACATTTTGGTGCCATTGTCAGGGAGTTGCTAAATGGATTTGAGTCTAGATAGATAGGTTGATTTTACATTACATAATAAGGGGGAGGGGAGAATGGTAAGATGGGAGGTACGAACCTGCACATCCACTATAGTGGGTTTTCCTAAAACCTTGTTTTTCCTTTTTTGCACAAGTTTTATTTATTTATTTAGAGTATGTTTCCCTTTCTGCAAATCTAGATAGTTTACTCTCACATAGTTAATTTCAAGAATACATGGTTTTGAAATTAAGGTAGTTTCCTTTCCATGTAGTTACTTTTGATGCAAGTGTGTTTTTCCTTTCAGTAGTATGCAATATTGCTCTTTCTTCGGCAATGGTAGGATTTCTTTCAAATAGTAATGTTTTTTAAGTTTATGCTTTTATAGTATAAAGTTGAATAGCTTTCATTGCTCATTATATTATTTAAACATTGGGGTAGTTTTGTACTCACAACACTTAATTTTAGCTCAGTTTCTTTGCTTCTAATTTTATTTACATTTCTGTAATGAATACATTTGATTTCTTGCATGGATGGTTTTTCTGCAAATAACTTCATTTATATTTAAAATTTTAAATTTAAAAACATTTAGGTGCTATAAGAACTATGTTACTAACCCACCTGTGAAGTAGGACATTTGAACGAGTACAAGTTTAAGGATGTTCAAAAATTTGTTGAGTAGAGAAGGGATTATTAGTACAAAGGGTTTCTTTAATCCTTGTTGGAACATTAGGTCTAGAGAAGAATCCATCTTCCAAGGAGGGAAAAAAATCCATAAGTATCCTCAGCATGAAGATCCTGATCTATACATTTCTCCTTCCTCATTTGATAAGAGAGCTCAATACTCATGGGAAGCAACTGAAGAAGAAGAAAAACTAGAACCTGAAATTATAGAATTTCTTGCTTTCCTGATACTAGAAGAAGAATATCAACTTGGATTATAAACAAAGGATACTAAAGAAGAAATCCAAACTAGTTAATAATCTCTTAAGTCATGAATTGGATCAGTTTTTCAATTCCCTCCTTTTACACTTCAGCAATTTTTGAAAACTAGATCATATGAGAAGTTGGTTCCTCATGTCATGGTGTTTGTTCATATACACTATGTGAAAAATAATGTTTTAGAAATCCGGATTCGTAGGTGGTTACATTGGAAGTATACATACACTTGAAAGAATACTTCTACTTCCAGTAGTATAGGGCAGTGTAGAAAATAAAAAATAAAAAAAATAAAGAAAAAAGTAAAGAGAAAAATAAGCTCTACTGGGAAAACCAGGTTTTTGGCAGAGTCTAGTAAGGGTCTAGTTAGAAAACTAGGTGACTGGCAAGCTAGGACCCATAAGAAAGTTTGTTGGTGGTACTTCATTCCTGCAAAAATATCTTTTGTTCTATGCTCAGCTGGATGATGGGAGATTTATTAAGGATCTCCTTCCAGCATGTTTCAACCAATCGACTTCAAAACACTTTCTAGGTCTGAAGCTTGAGACATTTTTAGGTACCCTGGAGTTTGCATGCCTCAATCGCAGACATCCTTGTCATTTGTTAAGGAAATCCATCAATGTTTCTTGGCAAGTGAATTTTGCAGTTCATTCGTATCCAACAAATCTATTCATGACTGTTAGTATGTACCAAGTTCCTTGATTTCCATTAACATTAAAGATGGAATATCTCGCATCGGTTAATAGCCGTCCTCATTGGTTGGTAATCCAATGATTTCTATCTATGTTTGACATCAACAAATTTTTTCGCATAGGTATATTTGCAAAGAGAAAAGGATATGGAGGAAGACCTTACAGTTCCGTCATCATGGATAGTTTTCAATAGTTGCAGCTTTCATTTTGGAAACATAACAGTCTATTCTTTCTCTACAGAAATCGAGTAACATTCAACACAGTGGACAACCTATTAGAAGAAACATTCTCAGTTTTACAGCAGCACAATCTCTGGAGAAAAGAAAAAGCAACTTGTCACATAGAAACTCCATTTTGTCACATAAATGACAACATGCAGCATAAACTCCTGACATCCAAAGTATCTCTGAAGAATTTTGTCCTGTAAGGTAACATCAATCTAAGCTAATAGTCCTTTCTTTGAAATATGTTTATTGCATTAAATTTAAGGAAATTTTAGTATGGATCATACTTATATACTTGGTAAGCCTATGCCCTCATATTATTTAGACCATACTCTTACCTTTGATTGTCATCATACTTTTATCCTACCTCTGTCTGTCATCATTTGATAACCATCTTTACACCTTATAAATTGATTTTCATCTCTATGGCATATAGTGCCTAGATATGAAGATCTTATCACCTTCAAAATATATGATTACGCTCTTTCATCCATGCAATCCTTGATTCATTCCCTTCTGTTTTCCTACACAACATTTCATCATTTCACTAGCAGTTTAAAACTTCATAAAATTTTTATGCACCATACATTCGAATGATTGTTAAGCACGAGGCTTATGAATTACTGTTATACCCAAAACATTAGAAGCCTGAAGAACCATGTTGAAAACTTGTTATATTCCTATCCAATAAACCTTATCATTTTCCTAGTTTCTGTTTCATCCCTTGTTTCTTACCCAAATTATAGTCTCAGAGCAAATTATGGGACAAAAGGGAGCTGCATGCCATGAGCCAAGTTCTCTCTCTATGTTAAAAGGTTTTCCTGAATTCAACATATGCAAGGAAATATTTGAGGGCATCTGGTATCAATTTTTCAAGAAATTTCAAGGGCATGATGACGACATCACATTAAAATTTGCCCAGGGATTTGATGGGAAATTTGTGCACATTGGTGATTTTGTCATGGCAGTTTCGGAGAAAACAGTTGCTTGTGCCACTGGTTTGCCTCATCATAAGGAGAGTTGGTTTAAAAATAAACCTATAGAGCGCACAATCTGTACCAAGTTTTCAAAAGAAGAACATGAGTCTACGAACTGGAAGAAGGGTTTTCCTCGAGACTGGATGCAGGATGAATGGTGCAATGTGCTCTATGTGTTACAGAAGTACTTGATTTGCAAAGGAAGGTATGTCACCACTTTAAATTACCATATTCGCCTACTGTTGCATTTTGAAGTAGAACTGGAAATGAATTTCCCTTATTTCCTATGCAAGAGTTTAGCTAAGAAGTCGAGAAGGATTCAAAAGAATTTTGGGAACCCTTATAACAATATTTATCATCATGTCTTGGTCAAAATTCTCATTGAGGATGAGCTGCATCTCCGAAAGGATAATTGGGCAAATTTTGTGGATATAATTCGAGGTCTCCCCTCATCCGCAAACCCTCATTCTCCCCACATTCACGTCACTCCTCAATGTGAAGGTCATGAATTAGTAGTTGTCCCTGACCAAGAGCCAGAACCACCCTTAATTGAATTTTTCTCCTCTATATTATGAAAATAAAAAAAGCAATGACCTCACCTAAAAATCCCTAATGTCACAGAATCCACACTACTGTGACGAACCACCAAAAGTATGTTAGGATATTTAGGCACATAGGATTTAGTTAAGATCAACTTGTGTAATATATCTGTTAGGTAAAAGTGTGTTTCTTTAGTATGAATTGGTATGCATTCATAAATATTCTAATCCGACAGTCATGATATGTTCTAGACATAGAGTGATCCGACGGTTCAACTTCTCTTAGATCATACCTACCATTGATCCATGGTTTAACACTCTATTGGTATATGATCTCTATTTAAAGAGCATAGAGGGTCCTTGGCTAGTTGATCGATTATGATAAGCTCATGTAACTTTCTTTCTTTTGCGTAATAAATTTCTCCAAGTAGCTATTTGGCTGGGGCCGTGGACTGTTTCCCTCTCGAGGGTTTTAACCATGTGACAAAGATCGGTGTGTTGATCTATGATCTATTTATGTGAAGCAGTTTCTAAAGGTGTTCATTCTTTTGGGAGTACCCTGTGTACCTGAACATTGTATCAGAGCTTTTATGAAGAGTTGCTTTCAGTTTTGATCTAGATCTAGAACCGGTGTTGCTAAAACTTTGAAAGGGTTTCTGGTTTTGGATTTTTTATGCATTTTTTACCTATGGGAGTTGTTCCATTACGTCCAGAGCACCGTTTCCATTAGGAAATAGTTTTCATTTCATCGAAAACAGTTTCCTTTTGTTCCAGAAACACCCATTTCGACAAATCTGAAGGTATAATGTTACAGTGATAGATTTGTTTTTAAATCTCTGATATCTTATCTATTTTATTATTATATATTTTGTTTGTTTTAGTCTCAGACTGTTTCCTTCCCTGACTGTGTATTCTCTTTTTCATGCACCTTGCACGATCGCGGCGTATCAGAAACAATAAGGGAAAGTTTTTTTCTTGTCTTCTCGGCTATGTATGCTCTTTTTCGTGCACCTTGTGTGATCAGGGCAAATAAAAAACAACAAGAAAACTTGAAAATGTAGACTTTGCGGGTAAGCTAACCAAGATCTAACCTCCATTGTGTGAAAAAAGTTTTTTTGTTTTTTTTTTCATTTTTTTGTGATTTGCAGAGAAAAAAGGCAAGCACAAAGAACAAGAGAGAAGAGTAAAAAAAAAATCCCCCTTCCTCTTTCCATTCTTTTACGTACCTTTTAAACTTAGCTCACTTGGTCCAAAGTTGCTTTATTCCTTAATAGGTCTTGAGTTCAAGACTTATTAAGCTACTTTTTAGTGCATGCAGTTTTATTTTCAAGTTACTTTATTGTAAAAGTGCATCTCACATAAATAAAATAAAATAAAAAGTGAGTCACTTAAGTCTTTCAATTTATTGCCGCACTATTTAAAAGTAACATTATTGTAAAAGTGAACCTCACTTATTATACAAAAGTGATTCACTTCAAAGCAACTTTATTGTAAAATGATTGTCAAAGGTTGATCTTGGGAAGAGGGGGTTCTTTTTTTTAGTTGGTGAAGTTAATATCTACCACGTCACTATTGGGGACATCTTCAACATTTTCTTTGATCAAGCATAACTTCATCATCTAGAATTAGTTTTCAGTGCTATTTTTTTAAAAACTAGACATTTCTTCGAGCTATTTGCAACCAGACAGTTAGTTTCTATTTTTCTAGCTATTATTTTATAGTATGGCCACCCCTTGTGATATTATATTTACAATTTCTAACTATTTCTCATGGAAATATCGTATGGAGGATGTTCTACGAAGTAGGAGACATTTCAGGATAACATTAGGGAAAGAAACAGAACCCATTGATGATGATAAGAAAATTAAATGGGAAAATAGATGTGATGAAACTCGTGGATTGAATGGGATGTGAATCTCTACTAATTTGTGATTCCACATATCTGGAATTGATGAACCTGATAAATCTTGAGAAAATTTGGAATCTGGGTTTGGTAAACACAATGAAATTCAGGGTCATCAACTTGAGAATGAGTTGCTTTTCTTGAATCCAAATGATTTTTCATGCATTTAAGACTATTTATCTCAGTATAAAACTCTTAGACTCCTATGTGCAGAATTCAAGATTAAGAAAGAAGACAAACAATGTATTTATCATATTCTTTCCAAACTTGGACTTGCATATTCTATTTTTGTATCTACATTCTACTCCATGAAAGAATCCTTGACTGCAGCTAGCTATCAAGAGCTTAGTCTTGAATTCTTTTGTGATTCCTTAATTAAATAGCAAGATAAGCTCATTCATCTTGGAATAATTAACAATGCAGATACATCTGGGAAAGTTTTATTGTCCCAATAGAAAGAAAAGTACAAGCCTCCCAAGAAACAGAATTCTCGCAATAATAAGCCAAACAACAAGGGTCCCAAGCCCTCTCAGTTAGTTCCTTCTTTAAAACATGACAAAGGATCCAAGACAAAAGGAAAGAAGACTGAGCATCATTGCAATTTTTGTGGGAAAGATAATCATGATGAATCTAAGTGTTTCAAGAAGATGGTAGCCTTGTAAGTAGCAATGAAGAAGCACCACATCAGCCTAGATTCATCTTCAGAACCTAACTCTAATGGACATGCACTTTGTGCTTCTATTTACTCTTATATTGCATCTTCTTCTTCTACTTCAAATGAATGGCTCATTGATTCTGGAGCATCTTATCATATGGCTAAGGATCAAGCCATATTTTCTACTATGCATGAATGTAACACCAAAAAAATATTTGTTGGTGATGATATATCTTTAAGTGTTGTAGGATCTGGAATAGTTCTAGTAGAAAATGGTCATTTCAGTGATCTACTATGTGTTCCAAAAATTTCCTGCAATCTGTTATCAGTCTATCAAATTACTCATTCAGGTGAAGGTAAAACTGTGACGTTTACACCTCACCAAGTTGTAATCAAGGATTTCAAAAATCCTCAAAATGTCCTTGCTACTGGAACTGTTGATGATATTACTAGGTTGTACAAATTTAACAACTTTGGGTCATCGTATTTTCCTTCAGTTTTTGTTGCTCATAGTGATAACTTGAGCAAACTTTGGCATGAGCAATTTGGAAACTTAAATTATTGCTAATTGCAACAACTATGTAAATACAATATGGTGACTGGTCTTCCAATGGTATCTTGCAAGGATGGTGTTTGTTTCAGTTGTGTACACGAAAAACATCATCGGGATAGTTTTGACAAATGTGCCTCTTGGCACGCCTCAGTTCCTTTGGAGCTTGTGCATAGTGAATTGTGTGGTCCTCTTCCATCCACTTCCTTTTCTAGTTTCAAATATTTCTTAACCTTCATTAACGACTACTCCATATGCACTTGGTTTTACTTCTTAAAAATTATGAGCAAAGTATTTAACATGTTCTTGGCCTACAAGGCCCTTGTTGAAAAACAATCTGGTCATCAAATTATTAAGTTAAGATCTCACAATGGAGGAGAATATGTTAACAACAAGTTCACTACTTTCTATACTGAACAAGGAATCCAACAACATCACACTATTCCATATACACCACAACAAAATGGTGTAGCTGAATGGAAGAACCACACTTTAAAAGAAATGGCTAATTGTATGATCCAATATAAGGGACTAAGTCTTCAATATCGGGATGAGGCCATAAATTGTGCAAATTACATAGTTAATTGCACACCCGATAAATTTTTACAAGGTATAACACCGAAAGAAGAATGGAGTAAAATTAAAACAGATGTAAGTCACTTTTGTGTGTTTTCTTGTGAAGCATGGGCTCAGATTCTGGATGAAAAATGGAAAGCATTGCAGCCTAAAAGTGAAAAGTGCATATTTGTTGGAAATTCTGAAGATGTAAAAGGTTATATACTTCTTCAGCCACATTCTCATGATATAATCATTAGAAGAGATGTTAAATTTGATGAAAATCCCTTGGCGTGCGAGCCTAACTTGGCGGGTGTGCCATCTTTGGCCTGCAAGCCTGATTCAGTGATTGTGCCTTCTTCTTCTTCTTCTTCTTCTAGCTTCCTTGATAGGTTTCCAACTCCAATTTTTGATGATGACAGTGAGGATGAAAATCCACCTCCACCTGCTCATGTTCCTCCAATTGCACCATCACGAATACTTCCTTGATGGGTTCATTCAACATGTGAAGCAGCTGGTGATCTTGCCGGTGATCCTAGAGATCAACATCGAACACGTTCTCATTTTCAGTGAGCCTCTTCTATTTTGGCTCAAGTTTCCCAGAATCATGATCCAAATTTTTTTGCAGAAGCTTCAGGAAATCTAGATTGGGATGCAGCTATGGATGAAGAATACCGTTCCTTAAAGGCGAACGATACTTGGGATCTTGTTCCTCTTCCAAAAGGAAGAAAACTTGTCAAATGTAAATGGGTCTACAGAACTAAGTATGCATAAAATGGAAGTGTTGAAAGACTTAAGGCAAGGTTAGTTTCCAAAGGATTTTCCCAAGTTGAATGGATTGACTACAATGAAACATTTTCTCCTGTCGCAAAAATGATTTCCATCTGCCTTGTTCTTTCCCTTGCAGCCTTACATACCTAGGAATTCCATCAAATGGATATCAAGTCTACATTTTTACATGGTGATTTATAGGAGAAAATTTACATGGAACAACCTCCTGGATATGTTCATGATAACTCTAGCCTTGTCTGTCTCCTTAAAAAATCCTTATATGGCCTTACGCAAGCTCCTAGAGCTTGGTATGCCAAAATGGATAACTTTCTCATTGACACGGGTTTTTCTAGATCCCCAATCTGACCCCAATGTCTATACGAAGAAAGTAGGAAACCATCTCATCATACTTGTTCTTTATGGTGATGATCTTACCCTTACTAGTAGTGACCTTAAACTTATAACCCATGTGAAATCCAGTCTTAAGAAAAATTTTGAAATGTCAGACTTAGGACATTTGCATTATTTTCTTGGTTTCCAAGTCTTGCAAACCAAAGAAGGAATATTTCTTTCCCAGTCTAAGTATGCTTGTTACCTTCTTCATCGCTTCCACATGGAAGATTGTAAACCTACCCCTTCTCCCTTCCAGTCTGGAGTCAAACTTTCTGCCACTTGTACTTCCCCTGAAGTAGATGCCACCTTGTATCATCAGCTTGTTGGTAGTCTTTTATACTTGACTCATTCCTGTCCTGACCTTTCCTTTGCTGTTGGTCGTGTTGGCCATTATATGCAAACTCCTCATGAAAGTCACTGGAAAGCAATAAAAAAAATACTTCGATATATTCGAGGTATAGTTTATTTTGGGATTCATTACAGTATAGGGGGGGAACCTTTGTTGGTTTGTTTCATTGATTCAGATTGGGCCAAAAATCCTGATGATCGAAAGTCTACTACAGGTTATGTTTTCAGTCTGGGATCTGGACCTGTCACTTGGGCTTGTAAGAAACAACAATCTCTTGCTCTTTCTTCGCCAGAAGCAGAATATTGAGCCGCAGTTCATGCTAGTTAAGAAGCTTTATGGCTTCAGCAGATCCTTTGAGAGTTTGGATTTGAGCAGCAGCAACCTACTCCACTTTGGTGCGACAATAAAAGTGCCATCAAGATTTCCAAAGATCCAGTTCTACATCAGTGCAGAAAACGCATTGAGCTACACATGCACTTCATTAGAAATCTTGTTCATGATAGTGTTATTGAAGAGCTCTATTGCCCCATAGATGATCAAGTTGCAGAGATCTTAACCAAGTCTCTTATAGAAGCAAAGTTTTCTAAACTTTAGTCTATGTTAGGAGTTCAAGAATGTGTCTTTAAGGGGGGGATAGGCTCTAATTCCTTCACCCTTCTTCTAATAGTGTCACTTTTGTAAATCCTTCAATCCTATCCCAAGTTGTTCTTAAGGGGGGATGTTAGGATATTTAGACACTTAGGAGTTAGTTAAGATCAACTTGTGTAATATATCCATTAGGCAAAAGTGTGTTTCTTTAGTATGAATTAGTATGCATTTGTAAATATTCTAATCCGATGGTCACGATATGTTCTAGACATAGAGTGATCCAATGGTTCAACTTCTCTTAGATCATAGCTACCATTGATCCATGGATTAACACCCGATTGGTCTATGATCTCTATTTAAAGAGCATAGAGGGTCCTTGGCTAGTTGATCAATTATGAGAAGCTCATGTAACTTTCATTCTTTTGCATAATAAATTGCTCCAAGTAGCTATTTGGATGGGGCCATGGACTGTTTCCCTCTCAAGGGTTTTAACCACATGACAAACATCGGTGTGTTGATTTATGTTATATTTATGTGAAGCGGTTGCTGAAAGTGTTCGTTCTTTAGGGAGTACCCTTTGTACCCAAACAAAGTATGATAAAACATCTTGTTAAACTCTCTAATCCAAACCTCAATATATAATATTCTACTTTGATTGACCTGGAAGGATCCTTTGATTTAGAGCTAGCTCTCCCTGAGAAGAATACTCCAAGTCCACTTCCTTTGTCACCTCCTTAGGAATTTGATTTTGCATATAATGAACATTCTCTTCCTGATTTTGGTTATAGACCCGTAGATGAAAATCCTCTTATTCCAAAATATGCCCATGTAAAATATGTTCCTGAACTGTTTAACCCTCAATAGATTGCTATGGGTCTCTTGATGATAATTCACCTGCACAAGAACCATGTGATGAACATATACCTGAAGTTTCTGCCACTTCAGCCATTCCTTATGTAATTTCCTAGATGCATAAGAAAAATAAGAAGATTAAGAAGCTCAGAGAAGCACTCAGTCATATGAACATGCCCTGTTAACCTAAAAAATCCCTCAATAAGCTCTACATGACCTACACCACCCAAATACATCTATTTCACTACCTTTCACTACCCTCATTTGAGTTGTAGGTTTATTCTCTATTAACAACCTCTAAGTAGCAGAGTATCGAAGGAAGCATGGTGAAGAGAAATGATGGTTGTTTCAACTTTGGTTAAATATAATGATGTGAATGTATGATAAAAGGGCGCATAAATGATGAAATCATCACATAATCCAAATGGTATAGAACGAGGAGGTGAAGATCGATGGTTTATATTAGATTCGCTATGTGAAGATGCACATAAGATAAGGGCATGCGGATATAGTTAACGGGGTGCGAATATTGATGGTCATGAAACTAGGTCGGCAAAATCTACGGTTGATAAGAAGTCTGCTGCATAAAGTTGCGCGTTGTTAAAAATAAAAAGGCTCAATGGAATGTGTACATGTAAGTTAATCCAACGGCTTGAAAATAAAGTGAAAATTCATGAACGGTCATCATCGGATCCAGAGGATAGAGTTGCACGATGGTTGGAGTAGAAACGCGGTAGTGGAAAAAAAATCGTGGTGCATGTGGCCGCTTGTGGTACATTCCGCGAAGAAAAATGGTTTAAGAAAAACCACCAAAAGGAGTCTCCAGAATGGAATTCTATATAAAGTTAAGTTGACTTATTTGAAGAATCATTTTTTATTGTACATGATGAGATGAATGAAAAGGACCGCCCACCACCCCTTCACAGTCAACTTTGGGTATATGCAATTATAGTCACAGGTAAGTCTCAAATACTCGAGCTTTATTCACAGAATTACCATCATTTTTCTATTATGGATAAAGAGAAAGGGTTAGAAGGTCTTAACCAAATTCTACAAGAAAGAGAAGAATTCCTGGTTGATAGAGATAGAGGATTATATGACCCATTCCTGTCTGTGGAAAATGTATTGGTTATTAAATAAAGATTGTGGCGATATAATTCGCTCGAAAATGACATTTTAAATGCCTGTAAGTCATTTTCTATATCATTTTTCCATTGAGCAGAACCTACACTTTCCTAAATTCACTGAGTGGTGTGCAATTAATTATTCATCTTCTAAGAGAGTCATTGTGAGTCATTCCACGTCCAGAATATTATGTAGAATTGATGCAAAAGCTATCCATGGATTCCTGAATTTTTTCGATAATTACCCTGATAGTCGTGAGTCTGTAAACGAGTCTATTTTGGCTGAAGTGTACAGAAGTTGTAAAACTGAATTTCGATGTAAATTCTTGTCTAGCATTCTTAATGAAGGTCAGTCACTAGAAGGTCTCTTTTTTCCATATCGTATTCACATCTTCAAGGAGGAAGTTCAATTGGTTGTGTCTTTGGTCTGTCAGGTTTTAGGTCTAGATGATGACTGTCATGTTAGTGAAGTTGTCTTGGGTTTCTTATTAAAAATGAGTTCAATTAGCTTGGGTCTGAGTCCCAGCCGGTCCATGTTTTCAGTTTGGATGAATATCTAGTAGAGGCTATCCATATCCAATTGGTCGAGTTCTCAAAAGTCTGATTTTTCAAGTATCAATCATATTTGCTGAACATGTTATTACGTTCGAATGTAACTAAATTGCAGTTCTTGAGTACTATATTCTCTTCTGATTTTCCAAAGAAAATCAATATGTTCGAATTTGTAAGTTCTATTAAGTCAGAAATATTTAAGTTTCTATTTGATGAAGCATTTCCCAGAGTGTTGGAAGATATGAAAAGTATGATGCAATCGTCATATGAGGATAGAACTGGAGATTGGTTCTTGTATAAAGACTTTACAGTTTTGAGAGTATATGGCTTCACTAGAGAGCCTTATATACTGCTTACTTTCCTTACCCTTAGGATATTTGCATTGGAATACATGAGACAGAGATTACATGCAGAAGAGGAACATTTTGGGGCTTTCAAAAAATCCTCCAATATCAAATTCCCCCTCAAAGTTGTCACTTTCATTTTTAAAAACAAAGGTGCCCTGTTGTTTGTAGAGAAATTATTGGAAAGCATGGATTTTCAAAGGGAAAAAAGGGTCAATTATGATCATTATCATATAATTTCTCTACGAAAACAAGCAAATAAAAATAAACCATTTGATCACCAGGTTGTTGAGGGTTTGAAGGAAGTAGCCAATTTGTTTTACTTTGTGGAAATTCCAGTATTCAATGAGAATACAAGGAGTGGATCAGTTGCAGTGTCTCAAATGCCAGATAGTTCTAATATTTTGATTAAAAGAATTTTTTCTGAGATTGAAAGTATGGAAATAGATGAAGACAATTCACATAAGAAGACCAAAACATCTCAAGATGATAGAATTTCTAGTGAAGTAGTTTCAGATGAGTTGAAAACGGTAGCTTTGATTCCTAAAAAGACTATACAGATGAATCAATTTTCTTCTGAAAGTGTAAATAATGGAGAATCAGGTTCAATTTTTAAATCTAAAGAAGAATTCATGGATAGCAATGTAGAAAAGCAGAGACAGTCCCTAGAAGAAACCAGAAATATTCTCCCATGAGTGACAAGTCTGAATAATCCAAAGACTTCCCTGATTTCCACTCAGGACGTAGAGAGAAATACTTTAAAATTAGCTATGGTAAGTGATAAGAAAGTGGCTGAAATGGAAGTGAGATTAGACAAAAGCAGTGTACCCAAAAAAATACAGTTGCATAAACAAACAGGAGATATTATTTATTCAGATTTATTGCATGCTATGGTGAAAATTAACAAGTTGCAAGTTTTGGTTGACAAATTAGAGGTCCAATTAAAGAACGAGAAATTTGAGAACAAGGCAAATTCTATTCAAATAAATAAATTGCAAGCAGATATCATAAGCTTAGGGGATGAAACAGGGAACACCCAAGCCATTAGAAGACTTTTAGAAGAAAAAGATAATTCCCTCCAGGTATTAAAGAAGAAATTGAAAATCCTGAGTTCAGAACATGTTCAATCATCATAGTTGTTAGCATTGTAGGAGGAGAAGGATAAGATTCATCAGAATATGATGGAGTACAAAGGCAAGACTGTGAAATTGCAAGGAGAAAAGAACAAATGGGAAACGAAGTGAAATGAGTTAATAGCACAAATTTCATGGCTGAAAAAAGACCAAAATGATGAAAAAGAGATTATGGAAGAATTAATGAGTCAGACTCCTACCGATGAAGATTTGACTATTGCAAATATTGAAAATACTTTAAATGATTTTTCTGCTGATGATTTACTAGTGCCCATGTCCCAAGTCAGCTTGAAGGATATAGAGATACGGGAATTAAAAGAGGAAAATGAGAAAATCAAATCTGAGCTGACCAAAATGGCTGAGAACAAGAATACGGTATTACAGGATAAAGGTCAATTACAAAAGAAGCTTAATGAATTAAAAGAAAGGAATACAGGAAAGGGTCCTCTCTAGGGAGCTAAACACATAATCTCGGATACATTGTCTGTGGAAATTACTAAGTTCAGACATTATTTGAATTTCATTGATGATCAAAGTACATTAGTTAATTTATCCAATCAAATATTGAAACTAGTAAATGATACCATGGAGAGGAAACCCCTAAGCACAACTCAGAATGCATTGAATTTCTTAAATTCATTAACTTATCAAAAATTACAAGATATAGGAATCAAACACAGAGTGGCAATGGTACTGTGGTAAAAAAGGTTTATTCACAAACATCATCTTATGAAGACAATACAAGACAACGCTGAAGAGATGACCTTGCGTATTAATGTTTTCAGGCATGCTTTTAAAGAATTGTTTAAAGATGGCCTTCCTTCTTTATGGGACAAAGAAGGGTGACTTATTTCTCAAGAACATTATCATAGCCTGCTAGTGCAAATCCATATGGATCACTCTAAGTTTGATGATTTGGTAAAGGGGCTGACGGGAAAGGTCATCATGGACAAATTAACAGAAGACTTCGAGATATTGCAGAAATTTCTGATCGTCAGAAGAGGGCTGCCTACTATGTCTTATGAAACCTATATGGATCTAGAAGTGTCTATTCAGGAAATGACTGAGTACGATATCCCAAGTGCAGAACAATGGAGAGCCGTGGAAAGATTTAGAAAAACAAAGTATATTCTTCATCCGTGAAAACAGGTGTTGCGCACTATGGAGCTGCTTGTTCAAGACTTGTTGTTACCGACTTGATTTTAGTTAAATGATATGTTATCAGAATCAAAGCAAGTAGTTTATTCCTACTTGTTAGGAATATAGTTACAAAGACTTTGATTAAGCAGATTATTCAGTTATTAAATCTTCTTGGGAGAAGAAATCATTTATGTATATATTTGCATTTACTTTATGTAATGGGGGTTGGAACCCATTTGTTGATGAATGTTGTAAAGACATATAATTTTTGAAATAACAAAGTTGAATGTGTGTGGGTTATCAGAGATTCTTGTGCTATTTACATTACAATCTATATTTTCTTTCCTTTGTGATCGTTTTTCCAGTGTTACATTCTATTTTGTTTTCCTCGTATTTGAAGCATAGTATTGAATGGTTGGAATTCATACTTTTTATGCTCTAATTATTGTTTCAGATATTTCATAAATGTTTCTACTAAAGTTAATATGGATCTCATCTTCTGATGCTCTATATTGATGGACTGTTCATTATTTCTTTCTTTCCCCCTGAACTCAATGAATGACTATATTTAAGTGGTTATCTCGCCTTTGATGAAATCTCATGCATGCGATTTTGTGATACCTTTATGTATATGTGACTCAATTGCCCAATGATTATGTGTATAGTTTCAACCGTCTATATGATTTTTAAGAGTTGATTTTATATATGGCCTTGTTAAATTTATATCTGAGATATCCCTCTCTGGAAAGGAAAGCGAGTTTCTTTTTGAAGTGGTTTTTGCTGTTACCTTTGGAATTTACCTTTGCAACCAAGGTACATTCTGAGTGTTAACAAATTGGCGCTGTTGGCAGGGAACAAAAGTGCAAATCCACCCTAGGAAGAACGATAGAGTTTAAATACCAAGAAAAGATTTATGTGGGAAAATAGGAATTTTTGTCAGTAGAGAAGGTTGTATATTTTGCCTGGAAATTCCATTGTAAAATTTTTCAAATTTAAAAAAATTCATTTTGGCTTTGAGAAGACACACACGAGGTAATTCTGATACTGAAATTTTTAAAGAGTTTGGAAGATCTAGAAAGGTTATTTAAGAAAAAGGATAAAGAAAAAATAGAATTTTCTTTGTTTGGTGCATCATCTTCTCAAGATTCTCCTAATATTTTTTATCCAGAATGGGAAGTTAATGTTGGAAGGGGTTTGTTGAAAACTAAGTCTGAGTCTGATCTTAAGAATACTAAATTTAATTCTCGTAGATTAGAATCTTATTTGTTGGATTCCCTTTGGAGAGATTTACAACAGTCTGCGAAAGTTGAAACATTTGCTGTTCAAAACACTCGAAAGTCTTCAGTTCCTCTGAATCCACCTAGACCAATGGCAGCCAAATTTTCTCCCTTGCATTTTCCTACTTTATTACATGAACTTCCTCAAAATTATTCCCAAAGAAATTCCTTATTTGATGGAGAAGGTGAAATAACCGCAAAAACAACATGTGGTTAAGTTTGAAGATTTTGTGGATTTGGAAGAAGTTGATTATGAAGATGTTAAAATGTGGTTATTTGCTCAAAGTTTATCAGGTGAGGCAAAGAAATGGTTTAAAGACTTGCCAGA
Source organism: Pseudotsuga menziesii (assembly GCA_001517045.1). Lineage (NCBI taxonomy): Eukaryota > Viridiplantae > Streptophyta > Pinopsida > Pinales > Pinaceae > Pseudotsuga > Pseudotsuga menziesii. The sequence goes on along the minus strand of LPNX010577146.1, from coordinate 242,187 downwards.
TGGATCTATATTGAATTTCCAAGCTTTCCAGAATGCATTCTTACATAGATCAGATGACAAACATAACCCTTTGAAGCTCTTGTCTCAGTATAATAGTCTCAAAAAGGGGGGTTTTGAATCTGTTCATGAATTTTCAAGTAGATTTATGAGGGTTTATAATTCTATCCCAGAAGACATAAAACCTTCTACAGCTGCCGATAAACTGCATTATGCTGGAGCCTTTGATAATGACTTTGCATTTTCATTGAGAGAAAGAAAACCAACAACTCTTGCTGCAATGTTCATAGATGCTTTAGAAGTGGAAGCGAATATGATGGCAAGTGGAAAAATGAAACACAGAGACATTGATAGGAGGAAAAAGGAAGAAAATTCATCCTCTACTTCTTCTTCTACCACAGATATCAAATTTGAAATGATGTTGAAGACGATGGAGAAGCTGATAGACAAATTGACTATGGATAATAGGGTGTTCAACAAAGAACATGTCGATCCTCAAATCAGGAATCCTAATTTTATAAGACCAAATCCTCCTATTCTTCCACAAAATAGGAAGAGAGACATGAGAAACCTAAGAAATCAGGAAGAACAGCAAATTCGACCACCGTTTCCTGAGAATTATCTTGCTGATGAAGAAGACCCCACTGAAAATGAAATTCATCTTTTTGGAGAACTAGATTCAAATATATATCTTACTGGAGAAGAAAATAACATGTTTGCACAGAAAGATGGGAATGAAAAATTTGAACGGGAGATAGAATAGTATCAAAGAGGTTATTTGCATGCTATGGATGATATACAGAGGAAGATCAGATTGAGAAACAAAGAAGTCTTTATAAATAAAGGGAAAGCAAATCCAAATCAGCCTTCCACTAGTTCTCTAAATGTAGAAAGGAGAAAAGAAATGCAAAAAGAGTCTGTTGTAAATAAATAAGTTGAGAATGAGATGCAAAAAAACAAAGGAATAAAGCAAGTAACCCCAATTGATGTAGAAAGAGTTGGTTCTAGTTTCAATTTGCAAAATGAGCTTTCAAAGTTAAAAAATTTTGTTCCATTTAATGAGTTGTTGAGAAACAATGAATATAGAAATACCATAACAAAAATGGTCAAAGGTCAAGGAGAATTGCAATCTAATATTTTGGAATTGAATGATGATAATCCTACTATTTCATTTGGGTCGAAAGTTGAAAATTTAGAAAATGAAGAAGTTCCTCCTTTTTATTTGAGTTTGAATGTGCATGATATGGTGGTCCATAATGCTATGCTAGATTCAGGTGCATCACATAATTTAATGCCAAAGGGAGTAGTTGAAATTCTGGGATTGGAAGTGACAAGACCCTATAAAGATTTGTATTATTTTGATTCCAGAAGAGTAAAATGTCTTGGTTTGATTAAGATATGGTAGTATCTCTTAATAAATTACCATCCAAGACCATAGTAATGGATGTGGTAGTAGCAGATATCCCACCCAAGTTTGGAGTATTGTTGTCAAGATCTTGGACTTCAAATTTGAAGGGTAGTTTACAAATGGATATGTCATATGCTACTATTCATGTTCAAGATGGAAGTAAGAGGTTGTATAGTGAGAAAAGAACTCCTTATGTAGTGAGCAGTCAGGATAAGCCTGAAGTTCATCATATATATGCTGTTGATACTGATTTGGGATCTTCCATTTTCTTTAATGATACTGTCCCATATGATCTAGAAGCTACATTGCAGATGAAGCCCGAGGAAAATAAAAAAGAAGAAGTGATGGAACAAGATGATTTGGAGGAAAAACAAAATAAGAAGGTTTGTGCCTAATTTTGCTGAAATCTTAATGAACATTACAAATATGCTTAAAAAAGGTCATGAGATAAAATGGAATGTGGAAGCTAGGAAGTCGTTTTGGGAAATCAAACAAGCAATCTCAGATGCTCCTGTGTTGGTGAGTCCAGATTTTACCAAAGATTTCTTAGTATTTTCATATGCTTCAGAGTATACCATTGCAACAGTTTTATTGCAGAAGAATGGCGAGAACATGGAGTAGCCCATAGCATTTTTCAACAACATGTTGAGGGATGGAGAATGGAAATGTGACATTATGGAGAAACGGGCATATGCTTTAGTCAAGGCATTCAAAGATTTCAGAGTATATATTCTACACTCACATGTAATTGCGCATGTTCCAACTATTGCAGTGAAAGGAATTTTGACACAACCTGATCCAGAAGGTAAAAGGGAAAAATGGATAGCTACATTACTAGAGTACGACATAGAGATAAAGCCTACTAAGCTGGTTAAGGATTCCTATATCTTATCAAAAATGATGACAAATTCAAATTGTGAATCTTTACAAATTAATTTCTTATCTCACCAGTTTAATCAGTTAGATACAGAGGTGGAAGTAATGATTGATTTTGTGGCGTCTCCATGGTATTCTAACATTGTTTACGTCCTTCGAAATTTACACGCACTAGTAGGATTGAGTAAGTCAAGGGAAAGGTCAGTAAAATTGAAAGCTACCAAATTTTGTATTATAAATCAATATCTTTATTGGAAAGACCCTGGAGGTGTGTTACTAAACTATCTTTTGGAAAATGAAGCTCAACATACAGTCAAAGAATTTCATAAAGGAGATTGTGGAGGGGATCATTCTTGGAAGGTGACTGCAAATAAAATTCTAAGAGAAAGCTACTATTGGCCAACATTATTTTCAGACGTATATAAAGAAACCAGCATGTGTCTTCAGTGTCAATTTTTTTATGGTAAAAGAAAGGTACTTCCTCTCCCTTTAAATCCAATAACAATAGAAGCTCCTTTCCAATAGTGGGGTTTGGATTTCATTGGCGAAATAAATCACAATTTGTGAGGACAACACAAATGGATTTTGATAGCTACGGATTATTTTACAAAATGGATTGAGGTGATTCCCACCAGCAAATCCACTGAAACTGTAATCATGGATTTTCTTGAGGAAAACATATTGGCTAGATTTGGATGCCCCAAAATAATAGTAACAGACAATGCAGTCGCTTTTAAATCCAAGAAAATGATTGATTTCTGTCACAAATATCATATAAGTCTCAACTATTCGACTGCCTATTATCCGCAAGGAAATGGGTTAGCCGAATGTTTAAATAAAATATTAGTAAGGATCATTAGGAATTTGTTGGAAGATAATAAAAGATCATGGCATACCAAGCTCAAATATGCTTTATGGGCTGACAGGATTAGTACCAAAAGGGCAATTGGAATGTCTCCTTTCCAATTGGTGTATGGAACTGAAGTTGTTTTTCCAGCATCGTTAGGTGTTCCAGTTATGAGATATTTCCAAGAGCAGCAAGAAGAACCAAACCACATGGAAAGGGGGATAAATCACATTATTGAGCTAGAAGAGAAAAGGAATAAAACTTATGATAAAGTGCAATTACATCAGGAAAAAATAAAAAACACTTTTGACAGAAAGGTGAAAGAAGAATAGTTTCATATTGATGACTTGGTCTTGAAGTGGGATGCTCCTAAAGAAGATAAACATGGAAAATTTGATCATATGTGGGTGGGTCCTTATGTTATTGCTGGATATAGAGGACATAATGCATTTCTTTTGGAATATCTAAATGGGGTTTCTCTGGATAGTAACCTTGTCAATGGGAGATTTCTGAAACATTACATATCCTAAGAAGGAAGGTAAAATTTGTATCATAGTTTGTAAATATTTATTTTCTTTATAAATTAGTACAGATGATAAGCCAAATGTTTTTGAAGCTCGCAATGAAATCCCTAAGATTCATAATGCATGCCATTCCTTTCTATTAAATATATCAACAAGAAAGACAAATTTTTCGGAAGCTATCATGAAAAGATTAAAGACAGGCACCTGGTCTACGAGTTCTTTGATACCTCGCAGGGAGGATATCATCCCCAAATGGAGCTAGTTGTTAACAAACTCTAACTAGCAGAGTATCGAAGGAAGCATGGTGAAGAGAAATGATGGTTGTTTGAACTTGGTTAAATATAATGATGTGAATGTATGATAAAAGGGTGCATAAACGATGAAATCATTGCATAATCCAATGGTATAGAATGGGGAGGTGAAGATCGATGGTCTATAATAGATCCGCTTTGTTAAGAGCACGGAAGATAAATGCATGTGGAGATAGTTAATAGGGTGCAAAGATCGACGGTCATGAAACTGGGTCGGCAAAATCTACGGTTGATAAGAAGTCCGCTCTATAAAGTTGCACGTTGTTAAAAATAAAAAGGCTCAGTGGAATGTGTATGTGTAAGTTAATCCAACAGCTTGAAAATAAAGTGAAAATTCATCAACGGTCATCATCGGATCCAGAGGATAGAGTTGCACAATGGTTGGAGTAGAAAAGCGGTAGCGGAATTAATTCCGTGGTGCACGTGGCATCTTGTGGTACATTCCGCGGAGAAAAATGGTTTACGCAAAACCACCAAAAGGAGTCTCCAGAATGGAATTCTATATAAAGTGAAGTTGAATTATTTGAAGAATCATTTTTTATTGTACATGTCAGGGTGAATGAAAATGACCGCCCACCACCCCTTCATAGTCAACTTCGGGTATATGCAATTACAGTCACAGGTAAGCCTCAAATACTCGACCTTTATTAACAGAATTACCGTTGTTTTTCTATTATGGATAAAGAGAAAGGGTTAGAAGGTCTTAACCGAATTCCAGATGAAAGAGAAGAATTCCTGGTTGATAGAGATAGAGGATTATATGACCCATTCTCGTCTGTGGGAAATGTATCGATTATTAAAGAAAGATCGTGGCGATATAATTCATAGGGAAATGACATTTTAAATGCCTGTAAGTCATTTCTATATCATTTTTCCATTTAGCAGACCCTACACTTTCCCAAATTCACCGAGTGGTGTGCAATTAATTATTCATCTTCTAAGAGAGTCATTGTGAGTCATTCCATGTCCAGAATATTGTGTAGAATTGATGCAAAAGCTATCTGTGGATTCCTGAATTTGCCCGATAATTACCCTGATAGTCGTGTGTCTGTAAATGAGTCTATTTTGGCTGAAGTGTATAGAAGTTGCAAAACTAAAGTTTGATGTAAATTCTTGTCTAGCATTGTTAATGAAGTTTAGTCACTAGAAGGTCTCTTTTTGCCATATCGTATTCACATCTTCAAGGAGGAAGTTCAGTTGGTTGTGTCTTTGGTCTGTCAGGTTTTAGCTCTAGATGATGACTATCATGTTAGTGAACTTGTCTTGTGTTTCTTATTAAAAATGAGTTCAATTAGTCTTGGGTATGAGTCCCAGCCGGTCCATGTTTTCATTTTGGATGAATATCTAGTAGAGGCTATCCATATCCAATTGGTTGAGTTCTCAAAAGTCATATTTTTCAAGTATCAATCATATTTGTTGAACATGTTATTATGTTCGAATGTAACTAAATTGCAGTTCTTGAGTACTATATTCTCTTCATATTTTCCAAAGAAAATCAATATGTTCGAATTTGTAAATTATATTATGTCAGAAATATATAAGTTATTGTTTGATGAAGCATTTCTCAAAGTGTTGGAAGATATGAAAAGTATGATGCAATCGTCATCTGAGGATAGAATTGGAGATTGGTTCTTGCATAAAGTCTTTACAATTTTGAGAGTATACGGTTTCACTGGAGAGCCTTACAGGCTGCCTGCTTCCCTTACCCCCAGGATCTTTGCATTGGAATACATGAGACAGAGATTACATGTAGAAGAGGAACATTTCAAGGCTTTCAAAAAATCCTCCAATATCAAATTCCCCCTCAAAGTTGGCACTTTCATTTTTAAAAACAAAGGTTCCCTGGTGTTTGTAGAGAAATTATTGGAAAGCATGGATTTTCAAAGGGAACAAAGGGTCAATTATGATCCTTATCATATAATTTCTCTAAGAAAAAAAGAAAATAAAAATAAACCATTTGATCACCAGGTTGTTGAGGGTTTGAAGGAAGTAGCCAATTTGTTTTACTTTGTGGAAATTCCAGTATCCGATGAGAATACAAGCAGTGGATCAGTTGTAGTGTCTCAAATGCCAGATAGTTCTAATATTTTGATTAAAAGAAGTTTTTTTGAGATTGAAAGTATGGAAATAAATGAAGACAGTTCACATAAGAAGACCAAAACATATCAAGATGATAAAATTTATAGTGAAGTAGTTTCGAATGAGTTGAAAAGGGTAGCTTTGATTCCTAAAAAGTATGTATAGATGAATCAATTTTCTTTTGAAAGTGTAAATAATGCAAAATTAGGTTTAGCTTTTAAATCTAAAGAAGAATTCATGGCTAGCTATGTAGAAAAGCAGAGAAAATCCCTAGAAGAAACCAGAAATCTACTCCCACGAGTGAGAAGTCTGAATAATCCAAAGACTTCCCTGATTTCCACTCGGAACGTAGAGAGATATACTTTAAAATTAGCTATGGTAAGTGATAAGAAAGTGGCCGAAATGGAAATGAGATTAGGCAAAATCAGTGTACCTGATAAAATACAGTTGCATAAACAAATAGGAGATATTATTTATTGAGATTTATTGCATACTATGGTGAAAATTAACAAGTTGCAAGTTTTGGTTGACAAATTAGAGGTCCAATTAAAGCACGAGAAAGTTGAGAACAAGGAAAATTCTATTCAAATAAATAAATTGCAAACAGATATCGTAAGCTCAAGGGATGAAATAGGGAACACCCAAGCCATTAGAAGACTTTTACAAGAAAAATATAATGCCCTCCAAGTACTAAAGAAGAAATTGAAAATCCCAAGTTCAGAACATGTTCAGTCATCAGAGTTGTTAGCATTGCAGGAGGAGAAGGAGAAGATTCATCAGGAAATGATGGAGTACAAAGGTAAGACGGTGAAATTGCAAGAAGAAAAGAACAAATGGGAAACGAAGTGAAATGACTTAATAGCACTAATTTCACAGCTGAAAAAAGACCAAAATGATGAAAAAGAGATTATGGAAGAATTAATGAGTCAGACTCCTACTGATGAAGATTTGACTATTGTAAATATTGAAAAGCCTTTAAATGATTTTTCTGCTGACGATTTACTAGTGCCCATGTCCCAAGTCAGCTTGAAGGATGTAGCGATAAGGGAATTGAAAGAGGAAAATGAGAAAATCAAATCTAAGCAGACCAAAATGGCTGAGAACAAGAATAAGATATTATAGGATAAAGGTCAACTACAAAAAAAGCTTAATGAATTAAAAGAAAGGAATACAGGAAAAAGGTCCTCTCCAAGGAGGTAAACACATAATATGGGATACATTGTCTGTGGAAATTACTAAGTTCAGACATTATTTGAATTTCATTGATGATCAAAGTACATTGGTTAATTTAGCCAATCAAAGATTGGAACTAGTAAATGAGACCATGGAGAGGAAACCCCTAGTAAATGAGACCATGGAGAGGAAACTAGTAAATGAGACCATGAATCTGTTTAAGGCTTCAATAAAATTACTATAGGTTATATTTCAATTCTTAATTGGAAATTAACACCTTTTGTAGCTTTTCCTCCTCTACCCAGTCATCACCCTTCAGGGTATTTTGGGATAAGACGAAGGGTGAATCTCCTATAGTAATAGGTATTTCATTTGTAATTTTTTTAGACCACTAAAAATGGGTGACTTGGAAGGTAGAGGGCATGGTAGGACCAGGGGGCCTCACGACGTTCGCATCCTCCCTATTGATCGACCTTGCACTCGGAGAGTGACCTGACGATCTACAGATGGGCTTAGTCCCATTGTGTTGAGAGACCAACACTCTTTCCTACTCAAAGAGAAATACAGGTGTAAGGCAGTCACCTAGTAAGTCTACCATAGTTCAGATTCATGTATGGCATGTGTTTAAAGTTTCTATTCACAATTTACTGGTTTCATAAACAACTTACCCATGTTATAAGTTCTGCAATAAACCAAAAAATCCTTGCAAAATATTCATAAACCATGCAAGAATCCACCAAGTGTAACATAAATAAAATGGACATGCACACAAACCATACCCAATAAAACAACCAAACTTAGTTCATGACGCTGAGCTAGCCATTAAAATTTATTAATTTGCACTAATTCAAACACTTGCAGTCTTTGAGGGCATAAGTCCCTGACTTCCTTAACCATGGGAAGTACTTGGGATCAGCCCAAAAACTCATTGTGACGAGTACCACAAAAAACCCCAAACTAGCTGGCCATTGAGAGGAATTTCCAAGTGAAATGAGCAATAACCCCTCCCTATTGACTAGAACTCCCGTGAGGAAAACGCCAAGCACTGTCTCCTGGCAGTATTGGTGGCTGAGTGACCACCCAAAATCCAATAGGAAGCCACTACAAATGGGGTACAAAATGTCACTACCTGATTTCACCACCTAATCTACCAACCAGATACAATTGATCCCCCATGCTCTTCCTCATTCCTAAAAGGAGATCCACCATAGTCTAGGTCCTTAAACTAACACCGTCAAGACCATTCTTAACGACCCTCTACACTATTGGAAGGCCACACAGCCTCTAATTCAGAATCAGAATCATATCAATCTGAGCTAGATCTACACATTGCACCATCTAGCCCCATGGCTGGTGCAAACTCAGATCCATTTTCCATCTTGGTGATGGGAAGCAGACCCATGTACATACCCCACACCACCAAAAACACCCTTGCTGGAGGTCCTAGCACCGTCATGCATACTGTCATACGTCATCTACCTCCGCCCATACTTACAAGTCAAGTTGTCCCACATGGCATGCCTGGGGGCAGTGACCCGTCCACTCACACTGTCCCACTGGGCATGCCTGGGGGAAGTGTCCCTTCCACCTAAACTGTCCCTCCTATCATACATGGGGGTAGTGGCCCTTCAAATCACACTATGACACTTACCATACCTTGAGGAAGTGGCTTGTCCACAACTATGCCACAAGTACCCCCAGTCACCGAGGTACATCATATTCCTACAAACCCCATCACCATTTCTGGTCTGTCACACATCAACCTTCGGTCAAACCTCCCTTTCATGGCATGCCTCAACCTACTTGACTTGGCTAGGTTAACCAATGACCCCATCTTCCATAAAACCTTTTGGCCTCCCATGCCAACAAAAATCCCCTCATACATCCCTAAGTTTGAAGGGAAGGCAGGGGAGTTCCCCCAAAACCATATAATGATGTTTCACCTATGGTTCTCATCAAACAACATCGTAGATGATTCAATCAGACTCAAACTATTCCAATGCACCCTCATAGGTGCTATAGCCAAGTGGTACATTGAGCTACCATAAGCCAAGTACCCATACTTCAACTCTTTGGCCTTTATTTTCTTGCAATATTTCCAACTCCTCGTCAGATATGATGAAGGAGTGGATATATTGATATCTTTCCTCCAGAACACTGCGACCCACATAACTGACCACATCCATGAGTGGAGGCAACATCGCAGCTTATGCAAGATCAAGCTTGATGATAGGATCTTCCTCGACTAGTTCTTGAAAAACTTGTTGCCACCTATAGCCAAGGATGTCACCTCTGAATGTCCCCAAATAGAGGAAGAGGACATCTTGAAGGCCCAAACAATTTGACCTCATTTATGCATAGCCTGGATACCTCTACACCATCATTCCAAATGATCCCCGTGCAACTACCTCCTACCGAGATGCACCTGTGGCATCCCATGTTGCAGATGGAATCATAGGCTCTATCTCCCATTAACCACAGCATCACCTGGTACCACCTATGATGCCACCACAACCAAGAAACACCCCTAGTGTCTCCTAGCCAAACCAAACTCCTGACTATGCAAGAATGATGTCTGAGTCCGTAGCTACAACTTCTTATGCACAACCTGCACCGCAACAATAGGCCCATGAATTAGCTTGGTGGACACAACAATATACAGGAAAAATTCCCACATTGGTGGCACCTCCCCTCCCAAGTCTACTACGCATCACATGTGTAAGCCACTCACGACCCTACCCCCACTCCGCCAGCAGCTTTGGGACATGTGTTTGCACAACAAAACCGTCCCAACCAGCTAGCCCCAAATAACCAACAAGCATAAGCCAGAAATAACAAAGCCTAGAACCAGAGCAACAATCAACCGCAGGGAGGTGATAAACAACCAAATCCTCCCAACAATGCCAGGGCAATCCAGCTAGCCCAAAATCGTTAGCAACCAAATGCACCAATACTCAATGCATCATTTCACACAAACAAACCGTCCAAACTATACGAGGTCTACGGGCACTATATATATGAGTGTCCCTTCATGGGTCATGCTAAGCAGGCCATTAAGAATTAGGTTGAACATGGCACCAATACGGTAGCCCTAGCTCAACCGAACCCAACACCACCAGGACCTCCTCCTATGGTGCTCGAAAACCCATTACCAGTCCAAGGACTAGTGGCAACTGCACCAGCTCCCCAAACCAATCCCAGCACCCTGAGTGCACCTTCAACAGTAGAATCAAGTGTTCACAATCTACTATCCTTGACAACCGAAGAGGTCAATTTACAGACTAGATGAAATCAGTGCAAAATTAACACCGAAACTACTGATCCATCAACGACATCCACATCTAAAAAAACCTGTACACCAATTCACTTACCCCCTTTTCCCCTATGCCCTGCCATAGAGTAGGTTTCCAACAATGTCACAGCTAGAGTTGCTGTGAGCTACAACATTGTGGACGACTTATCCCAAACACCTATATCCATGCCCACTCTCGAGGTACTTAAAACCTGCCCAACACAGTGGAAATCCTTACTAGCCACCCTCGGTGCTGTAGACCCCTCTGACTCCAAGTTGATCACATTTGACACAAAGAATGGAGAATCATGGATGCCATCAACCATTTCTTTCTAGATCCCAGTATTGAGTTGAAATTTTGTCGTGCATCGATGCATCATGGACAAGGGGGAATCCACATGCGTCATGTCAACCCTAGTCTGGTAGAAACTTGGGTCCCCAATTTTGCAACCATCCACCACTACTCTAAGGGCTTATGATGTCCATCCCACTAAATCCCAAGGTATCCTCCCACACATCCCCATCATGATAGCTGAGAAAATAGTATTGATTGACATAGAGGTTGTCAATGCTCAGTTGGACTATAACCTTCTCCTCTGAAGAAGTTATATGTATGCCATGAGAGCCGTATTATCAACTATTTTTCTTCTCATGATATCCCCCCACAAAGGGTAAATCATGACAGTTGACCAACTAACTTATCATGATCCACAAGGGCTAAATGCACTAGCCAATGTTATCCCTACAATCACTACCATCGATCCACAAGGGCTAACCGCACCTGCCAATGTTATCCCTATATAAAACATCATGGTTGACAACATACTAGCCTCCCCATTGTTGAATGTGGGCCCTGGGTTGTTTTTCGATACCACCATGACAACTCCCTTCCTCTTCATGTCACCTCCACCGACACTAAGTGACACTGCATATTTTTGCATGCTATCATCTAGCACTGGTACATCCAAACCCCAATCGCAGCCGCAGCACCAACCGTAGCCGTAGCTCCATCCATAGCCACAACTCCATCCGCAACCACAGATCCAGCCATAAACACAACCTCAGTCGCAACCTCAACCTCAGTCACCAGGGAAACAGTGGGGTTCATTCCCCCTCAACATGATCCTTTTCCTTTTCATTTTTGTTTTCCTTTTTCTACCATTCAGGATCGTGACTAAGTCTGTCTTGGTAACCCGCAATTTACAAGATTTCACACTAGGAGTTCCTATTTGGTACCTTGAACCACCTACCCTACCTTTGAGGCCCCATGATGTGTTGAATCATGTCTAACCAATTGAGATGATGTCGCACCTATCTCTGAGTTCATCAAAGACTCCTCCCATCTCCAAGCTTGCCCGTCTTCCTCCAATAGAGGCCGGGGGCAATCAATACCATTTACATGATCTCTAGCACCAATTTCCATTCCATATTTTCGACTATGGATGATCCACCTGATATATCCTGGAACCACTTATGCAATCATGGATAGATCTATAATATCGCCTCTGGTTTTACCTTGTTCCCTTTAAACCATAGTCTGGAATCGGTTCTTCCCATTAAAGACCAGATTTCGTCACCCCGCCTTGCCAATGACCTTCGTCTTGGCAAGGGGACATACCTCTTCACTGAATCAGATGGTCATCTCTTGAAGACTTCATGCAACAAGCTCCACCTCAAGAGAGTCTATGCCTAATACAACCATTATGAGTCCCTTATAGCGTAGTTTTTTCCTTTTTTGTTTTGCAACATTTTTACCACAATTCATAGGCCCCCTCCAGTAATAGTTCTACACATAAGGATATCTCACTAGAGGGTATGGTATCACAATTGCACATGCACATAGTATGTCGCACGTATGAACTAACTATCACCATGCTAGCATACCATCAAGTCCCTAGACCTGTCCTGGAGGTCCAATCAATTTGCATACCACCATGAGAATTGCACATTGTATGTTGAGCTAGCTCTATACCCATAGGCCCCCATTTGGTTTAGTTTTACCCTATGCATCATGGCACTAGGGGCAGCACCATGAGCTGCTAGTCCGAGTAACCCAGAGTCTATCTGAGACACTCCTCACACCTTTAGGTTCAAAATTATGTTCTCTATATTTTAGTGAGACGATAGTCTCATGTTTAATAGGTAATTTTCAGGTCCACTTTCTAAGAGTTACCTTGGTTTACGTACCACATTGTAATGTAAGTGTCTCTATACTTGTACTTCCATCACACCTGCCTATCGCAACTCATGTGGGACTTGGGACTATCTCCCTGGAAGGCACATCATTTTATCATTTCACCATATAATCATCTAATCCATCCACCGCAACTCACGTGGGTCCCTGGACTACTTTTCGGAAGGAAGATAATTTCTTTCACATATAACTATCTCTGGACTTGCACTCACATCATATGTAGTCCAATCTATTCACCACAACTCACACAAGACTCTCCTAACCTCTGTTCCAGAGCCACCTTGGTCTACATGCCTCTGCTACACCAAGTTGTGTGCTTCTACCATGATCTATCCCGTGTATGTATTGGTATGTTCAAGATCCATCTACTCCATCCACAATGCATAGATGACCTTTGGACCACTATCCATTGTCCCAACATGGGGGAACCTTCAGTGCCCCCTCGATCAGTTGACCATATTGGATTTTTCATTAAGCTCTTTTCTGACTCCTAAAACAATGAAAATATTGTCGAGCGTCGTTGCTTCCTTTCCTACTCGTTCAAGTATAAGAAATGGCATCTACATAGTCTCATTTATCTCCTTTTGTAGACTATGTAGACCACCACCTGAAAAGGACCACCTTGGCACATTCAAGCCAAGACCATTCCCCTTTGCATCCTTTTACACTTTCTCGAGCAGAGGGGCCGAACACTATGAAAAATCTCACCATGGGTTGTCTTTAAGATCATTCCCATTCTTCTCATCAAGAAAATGTCACCAAGAAAACTTGGTCTCATTCATGCTCAGAAAAGTATCTGAATGACCGTCCAATCAGTAAAGGTTTAACCTTTTCCGGCATGATTGGACTACCAATGGTAAAGAAGTCTCTCATCCCCTAAAGGATGCACAAGCTCTTCTATGTACACTTTTAACCTTTTTCTGGAAGAGGAGACTATCAACAAAAAAGAGCCCCCACTAGAGTCTTTTTCATGCTTCCAGAATATCTAAAATTGAAAGCACCATCGAGCATTTACTGTCTTAGGCTCGCCAAAAATCCAGGAGATCATATCACAATGATGTCTCTAGACACCATCCCACAGATAATAGTTTGGTAGCATTCCCACATTGGGTCACCTTTGTTCACAGTATTCTGTGATGTGTCTTCCTTGGATCCCATCAACACCAAAAGTGTCTACCTCCCATAAGTATTTCCCATCTACAGTTACATTCTCGGTATTATAGCTATGATCCTTTTCCCATGAGTCAGTTTCATTTGCTGCCTAGTATGCTCTATCATCATACTTTGAACAAAGGAATTTTGAGTCCCCTGTGATTTCCTACTCCTATTCCACCTCCTTCCCCCCCCCATTCAGTGGGTCAATCCTAAGATTGGCTCACATCATTCGGTTATCTCCCTCGTGCTTCTGGTCAAGGAAACATCATTACCTTGGCCAGTTGCATGTCTCCCTCTGTCAATAACAACACACATATTCCAGAGGATAGACCCAAAATTCCTTGTATCTTGGTTTCATTGACCTCATTGATGAGTTCCTCGGACCACTTGAGAGGAGTCCTTAGTGCCTCTCGAGATGGTTGTGTCTCACGTGCTTGACTCCGGCTACATCATCGCAACATTGAGATTCATACAGGGTATTGGTCCATGCAGTATTTGGTCGAATACCCCAGATGTCACCTAACTTTAGCACATTGAAGAGTTTATTTGAGGGAACCCAATAGGTTCATGTCCCTTGTGATTTCTGGGTTGCGTTGGAGACAGTGTTCAGAAGCCCTAGGAGTGCTTCGGTATAGATTCATGACTGATGCATCATATTGTACCACAAAGACTCTGACTCTTTGTTAGTGAGTCCCTATAGCCATGTACCATTATAGATCCAACAGACCATCAGTCATGAAGATATATCATTCCATGAGAATCCCATGGGTCCAATGTAACAGTTCTTCATATCAGTATTGTATTCAGCCTCTCATTGAGGCAACCACTATTGAAACAACAGTTGTACATGATCATCTCTTATATTATAGATATTAGATCACATTATTATTTTGACATCGTTACGAGCATGGGGATTCCCACCTCGTCCATACACATGTCACACATTATTTGTATCTCACCCATTGATGGGAACCATATTAATACAAAAACAAAAATCCACCATTCCCCATCCTAGGAAGCATAACCTCTCCCTAGAAAATCCTATGATGTTTGTCGGCCATACGATGAGCTCCCACCCTCACACATTAGGGGGCAACCTGTTAACCCAAAAAATCCCTCATTGAGATTTGCATGACCTACCCCACCCAAAGACATCTATGTCACTACCTTTCACTACCCTCATTTGACCCCCACACCCTTGCAAAGGCTCACAAATATGAAAAAGGGCTTTAAAACCCCTAAAAAGAGCCAAAACAACTCTCATAGGGGATAAAACCTCAAAAAAGGGGCTAAAACCCCTCATAGGATCTTAAAACTCCCAAATGAGCTAAGAATTGGGGGAAAGGGGCTTAAATCCTAAAAAGGGGGTTAAAGCCCTAACCAGGGGCTTAAAACCCTAAAAATCTCAAAGAAAAAGTATAAATAGAGGGGTGGGGGTCACTCTCAAAACAATCCTCTCCCTATCATTATGCTGGCCATGTGAGTGCCTTGAGACCCTTTGCCTCTCAAGCCATTCACTCTCCCTCTTCTCCATTGCTCCACAAGATAAGCTTCCATCCAAAAGAGAGAGTTGCTTCCAAAGCTAGGGCATTGTGGCCCATTTCCATCCAAACAGAAGGTATAACAATTTTTTTTCATTGTTATTTTAGTTTGCTAGCTTATTTTAGTTGCAGGCTTATTCTCTAATGGTTTGCTGCAGGTTTTCCCTTTGATTTCTTGCAGCCATAGTTTGTTTCCTAACCATTTCATGTAGGCTTTCGTAACTTAGTTCCTACATTGTTTTGTAGGTTCTTTTCCAACCAACAAGAACCCTATCCTTCTGTCCTATAAATGGAAGGTAGTTTTTTCTGCCTATAGGTAGGGTGAAAGCCCTATTACATGCCCAATAGGAAAAATATCTATTGCTTGCAGAATCTGAGAAATCTAATGAGAAATGGAGAGATTATAGTTTTAAGCTCTTGTAGAAGAATGAGAAATTGAGGGGAAAGCATGAAAACGCAATTGCAGGTATAAAATGCCTTCAAAAATTAGTAAGGAATTGGAGAGTTGAGGCTTGTAAGCACTTGTCACATATCAATATGCTGAAAAAGAAATTGAAGGACCGATCAACTCCAGCTGGTAGAAATTTGAACATTGTGGTCAATGCAACATAAGCCTTGTCAGTGATAGTACAACTCAATTTTGAAATTTTGAAGACTCTATCTAATTTGTTTGCATGGGACATGGAAATAGATACGGGTGGTAGAGAGAGTTTCCAGGAAACATGATAGTGAAGAATTGGATACCATTGATTTTGTCAGCAAGGTTGGAAATCAGTTTTGAAATTTTTTGAAATTTTGGAAACACATGTTTCCATGAGGACATGCAAATACTCAGGCATGGGAGTATGTTGGCTCACTAAATTAACACTCTTTTGCACCTCTTTGCATCCTCCATATACACCTTTGATCTCTTCATTTGATCCTTTTACCTCATAAATCCTTCTAATATATTTTCACATATTTACCCAAATATTTAGCGAGTTACTAAGGTATGATAATTCAAAAAAAACCCTTAATTTCCTTTGATTTAATGCTTAAATATAATTTCTTGAAAATTTGTGACTAATTACATTTGTGCAGCATACTTTGATTTCTGCAGCACACATTGGCATTCAACATCAGTTAGATATTATGAAGATTTTCCATACTTGACCAGTTCATTCAAAGAAACCCGAGTCTATCCATCCTAATTTTCATTGATGACTCAGGTATAATTAATGCAATCTTAATCTCTAGCAACTATGTGCCATATAGATGAAGATTTTATATTAGATGACAAACCAAAGAATATCTCGAACATGAAGAAGCTAGATATTTTTGCATTGTATCATTAAATAGAAGATAGTGTATGTTACTGTAAACTTGGAATTGGTAATCTTAGCCTTCGATCTATAAAGGAGCCATGGATTGAAAAATGTGAGAGAGATGTGTGTGTGTATACATAATACATTTAACAAATAATAGAAGGATTGCATTGCTTAGATGTTGTTTTCTCTGAATTTAACATAGTTATCATGTTTTTATAATACACGGATAATTTTGTAGACTATAATCTGATTTAGTTCATGTTGTTAATGTTTTTCTTTTATATGTCTGTAGCTTAAATTTCTTAGTCTACAAATCCCATAAGGACTTGTGGTCTAGTTGGCAAGGATCCACCAACATAAACCATAAGCCCTTCCTCTGTAACTTTAAGTTTTTATAGTTCGATTAACTGATTGTTTTATGTTTTCATTAGAAATAAGAATTGTGTTTAATTAAATTACTTTAGGAATCATATTTGTATATAAATGAAGTCTATTACTTACTATTTAATTTGTTGTTGGAATAATGTGCACAGTATTGTTAGTCTATCACCGAGCTTGGATGTTAGAATAGATTATTTTAAAGGCATTGTTTTGAATGTTTAGTATTGTAGGTCTGATTTGTTTTGTTGTAGATTTAAATTCTAAGTTTAAAGTCATACATTGATTCTATAGAAATTGGTTCCCAATTAAATAAACTTAATTATATTTTCTTTTAGATTATATAATATTTAGGTTGGATTCATTTTCACTATGGTTTAAGCTTTAATATTATTCAGTTCTGTCTTTAAGATTAATTGTATTTATTCTGCAAATTACATTTATTTTAGTTTTAAAATGCAAGTTGGTTTGGAATAGTTTCAATCACAAAAGCATCCCATTTTAAAGATTAAGGTTAATAAGTAAAGCTCTATAATAGTATTATACTTCTTAAAAATCCATTAATGTAATAAGAGCTTTGAAGTATTAAATGATACATCAATTTCATAAGTTTTCTTTCTCCAACTTACTCTGTTTTCTGTGTCATTTAGTCTGAGTTCACTTTCGGTAACCTATTATGTTTTCTGTGTCAATAAGTAGTTTTCTGTTTATTTCAGTTTGTGAATTATAGTTTTCATTGGTTTATGCTTTGGTAATTAGAATTTTTTTGAAGTTATTTTAAAGAGTGTTTTGATTTATGTAATTAGGATAGAACATGAATTTTAATGTCTTGTAGATGTGAGAGTATTCTAATTAATATGAGGAATTTACATTTGAATAAGTTTGATAGTTGATAGATTAGGAATCTTAGTATTAAACATTCTTGAATAATCCTTAGATTAGAGTGAGTTAAATTCGAACAGGTTAGGTTAGGAAAGGCCCTAATTCTGCATATACTTTGTTTGCATCGCACAAGCTACCTTCCCGGGTTGACAAATTAAGTGTTGAATTAAATAGTGCATATTAATCCCAACATAATTCCTCCACATCTTCAAGGTGTGGATGATGGATGATAACTCAATATCATGGGTGAGGTAGTTATGTTTGTGATTCATAATATATCATGCAATCATTCTGCAAAAAGACTCCTTCGAGCCCTTCCTTGCTTCCATCTCTGCAAACAACGAAATCCCCATCGGGATCCACAATTCATAGAATTGGTGCAGCCATCAAAAGATGTTTTAGCTTCTGAAAATTTTCCTCGCACTTGGTCGTCGATAAGAACTTGTTCACCTTATTTTGCAAAGCAATCATGGGACAAGATATCCTCAAAAAATTTCTCAAGAAACTTTCGGTAGTAACCGGATAATCCCAAAAATGATCTTGAATAATGGTTACACTAGTAGGGGTAGGTCAATCCTCTATGGCTATAATATTTTTTGGGTCCATAGCTAACCCCTTCTCGAAGATGTGACCCAAGTAATCTATAGGTGGTTTGTAAAAATAACATTTACTAAACTTGGTGTAGAGATGGTGTTCTCGTACACCTATAGCACTATGCAGAGATTTTCCTTGTGTTCTTCTTTACTCTTAGAGTAAACTAGGATGTCGTCTATAAAGACCAAAACAAATTTATCTAGGTATTTACTGAAGATATTGTTCATCATACACATAAATTTCACGGGTGCATTGGTCAATGTGAATGGAATCACTACAAACTTGTAGTGGTCGTACCTTGTACGAAAGGAGCTTTTATGAATATCCCCATCATAGATTTGTACCTGGTGGTATCCAGACTGTAGGTCGATCTTCAAAAATATATTGGCTTCTCCTACTTGATTGAACAAGTCATCGATCCTAGGGAGTGGGCATCGGTTCTTGATGGTCATCTTGTTAAATTATCGGTAATCAATGCACAACTGTATCATACCCTCTTTCTTCTTTACGAAAATTATCGGTTCTCCCTAAGGGGACAGACTCGATCAGATATATCCCTTCTTAATCAACTCCTACAACTGTAGTTTGAGTTCCACCAACTATGGTGCACTCATGCGGTAAGGGGATTTTGAAGCCGGAACTAACCCTGGTGTGAGTTCTATTAAAAACTCTAGGTCTCTTTTTAGTGGTAATCCTAGTATTTCCTCTGGAAATACATCTGTGAAGTATACAAGAACTGGAAAGTCCTCGATGTGCTGTTCTCTTTTCATCTTTGATGTCCTAGATGTTTACTACAAACAGTTTTCATCCTTTCCTAATGCACTTCTTTGCTTGTAAAGTGGAGACCTTCCTTACAGAAAATTTCTTAGGTATGCCTTGAATATTTACATGATTCCCTTGGCTATATGAACACAAGATTGACTTGTCTAAAAAATCAAGCCATCCAGTCCATGTCGATAATTAAATTATACGATCCTAAGGGTAGGATGTTCAAGTTTATCCTAGTAGGAAAACCATTTAGGTTTACCTCACAATCTCTAACTATTTTAGAAACCTTTCCTTTCGTATCTGTGCCTAATTGTACCATCCAGTGTTTCTCATGTTTAATTCTGCTTAGTTGACATGTTTCCACAATTTGAGGTGATACATAACTTTTGCAAGCATCGAGATCAATCAAAACGGAAATAGAAGTGTTTGAAATATTATATTCTATATCAACCATAGTAGGCTGATGGTCTTCTTTTCGATCATCCAAGGATACATAAATGCTCGGTGTTCTAGTTATTTCCTCTATTGTTGGTTCTTCCTGTAAATTATGCAAGACTCCATTGGTGTTGTTCTTACAGTTCCAGACATAATTGGGCCCTTGGAATTTTCATTATTTGATTTGCATCGAGGAAACATTAGCTCCCCAATTTGTTGTTGGTTTGTTAGCATTCATTGCTGGTAGATATGTCTTTGTACATGTTTTGTTGAAGTTCTTATTAGATGTAAAAATATTGTTATGTTTTCTGTAAGGAGGTGGGTTGAAACTCATTTTGCAATTTTCCAAGAATGTCACATAACCCAAGTTCAATAACATTTTATGGTTAAGAAAACATTATATTTTATCTTTATTGTAAAGTTTGTGACTATTGACCAAGTGGGGTCAAGGATGACTGTAATTAACTATGTTGAATATTTTACTATTTAATAAATAAAAGATGGGAAAAATAGCCAAAGGAGGTTGTTTAATGAGTGTCCACTTACCCACTGGGAGGAATAGACTGGAGTGAGAGCAAACAGACACATGGAAGCATCCTCAATCACTTCTAACTCTTGCAAAGGGAAAATTCCCTAATTTTGTGGTCATTTTCCCCAAGAAAGTGGAATAGAGCAGATTAGGAATAATTTTAGGGGTGAATTTTAGCCCAGTGAGCTATTTTTCCATGTTTTTCTCCCAAAAAAGATTCATCATTTTTCATTTTTTGAAGCCCTATTTCGCCCAATTTTGATGTGGTAAAAAATTTTCACACTAAAAGTCGCCAAATTATTATACAAATGATATAGAATCCTTGGAAATTAAAATATTTTTTGAAAAATATCGTCAATCATTTTATACTTGGCGTTTTAAGAATTGGTAATATTCACCAACATTTATACACTTTTAAATAACTATGGTTCCTTAAAATCATCCCTGGAGCAAAATGGCACATTAATTAATAAAGTGACCAAAAGTTCTAGGCATGCATATATCTATATGTTGAATTCAGCAGGGGGCTATTCATTCTTTACGTTGTGAAATATTTGAAGTGGAGAAAGGAACACAAGATATTCAATTAGGGGAAAGTTAGAAGTGGATTGAGTGATTAAGACTACATTCATAACTAGTACAGATGCATAGCTGAGTTCTATACTGCTGCGGATAGAAGTACTACTGTTGAGTTGTAGGGGTATTTAATCCCATTCCTCCACACAGTTCTTTCATCCTGGTGGATCAGTGGATAGGATCAAGGGTCCTAAGACAATAAATTGAGCTATCTTCACGAAAAGGTTGGGTGGAACATGCTCCTTGGGCTATTTGTCTCTTCTACAAATTACCAGGTTCCATTATGTTTTCTCATTTATTTATATCAAAGCAAATTACTGGAATAAAATTAGTCATGTTTAGTTTTACTATTATTACTTAGATACTTTGAATCTTCTAGTAGAATGGTTAAGTCTGCAATTTATTCAAGAAATTTTACTTCTGTGTAATTATCAAAATAAATGAGTCTAGAATTTGAAATGATTGATTAGTGAGTAAAATTTCCTTTCTGCATTTTTCCACTCATGTTACGATGGCATACTCAAGTACAGAAGGATTATTTAGCTATAGATAGGAATTATTATACATGGATAAAATGACCTAAATTCTTATCGAATTGAAGAGTTTATGTAGAAATGAATCAACAATCTTTTCCTATGATAAGTTACCAACAATATCTCCAAGTAACAGTTTTAACTTTGGAAGCTTTTTAATGTTATTTTTTCCAGCTATTTATCATATTAATCGATTTCTAGAACTTAACATTTTGTACAAAAGACTCTAAATACATTACATAGAGTCCATTATAGTAATCTTTTGTCCCACAATCAGTAAACTGTGTATGGTATAATACAATAATAATTAATGTAATACAATCTATTTATTTACATTTAGTAGAGAAAAAAAATTCATTATTCTAATACATTAATACCTAAATTATAAACAAGTATTCGAGTTATATTATAGTAATTAATGCACAAGTTAAACCTCAAATTATTTCTTTTTAAACATCTAACACAGTAAGTTCATGATGAACAGTGAATAGGCTGAAAATGGTTAAAATTTCTAACACCTATTGTATTGTAGTACATAAATTAAGTACTTAGTAACCAAACTGTAAACAATCAGTATAACACTAATACTATTATTAATATTGTAATTTTTTCTTCTAAACCCTACTCATTAATACAATCCTTTATATCCATTTACAGAACAAGAAGATTACCACAACTAGCAAATAATTTAAAATAGCAATTGTATATTTAAAATAGAGTACAATTCCTATCTCTTGAATATTTATCCAACAGTTAAGAAGGTCGAAGGTTAAATTTCTAGCTCTTTTGATTAAAAAGGAAGGCTATCAAAATATAACTATTGTTTATACAAATATCGAAAATCAAAACTTAACCATCTTACTTAAATGCCAAAAAACTGTTTTTTAAAACCAAACCCTATTAATTCTTACGGTACAAATTGCACAGATAGAATTTCAACAACTAAATTGCCAATGGATTTAACGAGTTTGCAACTGTAGAAGAAATTAAAACTAATTGTTGTCATATTAGAAAACTATTTTACCAAGCTTAATGCACTATACAACCAAAATTACAGAAAGGAAAACAAATGCTAACAGATATTTACACTATGGTCGTAAGATTTGCCTTTTAAAAACAAAAGAATTATAAACAAAGTCTTCAATTTATCAAGAAGTTAACCAATACAGTCACCACATTTTTTAACTCATTAAAACCAAAATTCCTTAATGGTTCATAGCCTCGAAAGAGTTATAGTGGCTGAGCAAGAGGCCAAGGAAGTTCCCATATGGCATACAAACAGTATGAACAATGATTACAAAACCCTGGAATAGTAGCATTCTTTCCCTAACTCCTTATTACAAGATTCGTAGCTCACTTGTGAAACCCTAAGGGTTATCACTAAGGATGGCCTTGTTGAAATATTATTACTTCGAAGAATATTCTATATGTGTCTTTTTTTTTGGTCCCCGATGGTCCTATCGAGAGAACCACTTGTATTACTTTGTACCCTCGATGCTGCTAATTGGAAGAACTAATAAGAGTCATGAGCTATTCCCCTCTAATTGTAAAGGTGGGTCATTAGCACCCCAGTGTGGTTACTTGAGCCTACATGTGTAACTCAAGCCTATATGATTTAACTCGATCCTACATGTTGGATGAGTTAATTAAAGTGAACGGATGAATATAAATAGAGGTGTAGCACTCCTCATTTGGAGCACACACACTCACTTGTGTAGCGCACTAGTGAAGGAGAGAAGTAGCTGGAGAAGGAGGAGGATAAGGATTTTGATCTCCTTGTTGGTTTTACCTTTTATCTTTTTGGGGCATCTATATTGAGGAAACTTTTGCTGGGTTTTTCCTTTTAGCGTTTACCCAGAATAAATCTGTGTTGTTATTGTGATAATGTTTCTTTCAGTGATCCTATATATATGATTTTGTTATGAAAATCAAATTAAATACTGATGTTTTAGCTAAGCATATGAAAATTTAACATGGTATTATAGATAACCTGAATAGGACAGCTTTCACAAGGTGAAATAGCTCTCTCTCTCTCTCTCCAGAAGAAATTAGGGTTTCTGAGAAAAAATTTGAGTCTCAAAAAATTGCTTGCATAGAATGTTGTGCCCTCCCAGAGTGCATCTTTTGATCCTCGAATCATTTTTTTTGGATGTGTGAGTCTCTGGAAAATTCAAACCCTAGCTTGATAGTTGCACCAAAAAACTGCTGAACCAGAAAATTATAGAAGCTGAATCTTGCAAGTCTGATTTGGAAGGTGAAGAATTGAGATCTCTAGAATCCAAGAACATCAGTCAACTCACCTCATTCAAGCGCATATCCTGGTAAGGTCAGTTTCTCATACCGAAAAATTTCAATTTTTTGTGATCTTTTGACAAGATGGCCCCAAGCACTAAGCTTCAGGACAAGCTAGAAGGCATAGAGAATTTATGAGCACGAAAATATAGGATTGGTCTCATTCTCGAAGAGAATGATCTTGATAAGTATGTCAAAGAAGAAATGTCAGAAGCTGAAGCCAAGGAGAAGCACAGAAAGGATATGATTAGGGCACAAAGGATTATTGCTCACTCCATCAAGTATCACTTGATTCCTGAAGTGTCATCCAAGAAGACTCTAAAATAAATGTATGATGCCCTTCCAAAATGTATGAGGGAAGAAACATCAATAGGAAGATGAATGTAAGAGCTCAACTAAAGAGCACCAAGATGAGTCATGGAGAATCCATCCAAGACTATTTCACAAGGGTTTCTCAAATCAAAGAGAAACTAGAAGCTATTGGAGATAATCTTGATGAATATGAAATGGTTATGACTGCTCTCAATGGTCTCACTAGGCCCTGGGAGTCCTTTACTCAGATGATGTGTGCCAGAAAAGAAAGCATGAATTTTGATGTTGTATGGGAAGATTGCATTCAAGAGGAGACTAGAGTGGCAAATAGAGAAGCCTTACTAAAAGAAGATGATCAAGCCCTAGCCACTCACACCAAAAGAAGAAGAGGACAATCTAATTTCAAGAGAAGAAATTTCAAGGAGTCTCAACCTCCCAAAAGAATTCAAAGGGTAAGAGAAAAACCTCCCATTAGAGACTATTATGATTTTGAATGTTTTCATTGTAACAAGATAGGACACATTGCCCGAAATTGTCTTGTGAAGAGGAAAGAATATAGGAATAAGATCAACAACAACAAAATACATCATGTTCATCTAGCAGAAGATGAATATGAAGATGAAGAAGAAGAGGACCTCAAAGAAAACAAGCAAGAGAAGAATATGCACAAGAGTATGAGCTATTCTCTGCACTCTCTAGATATATAACTCCTGGGGAAGACACTTGGCTTATTGATAGTGGTGCTTCAAAGCACATGATAGGACAAAAGAAAACTCTGTCCAAACTTGAAGAAAAGAGTTCTCCTCAGAAAGTATCCCTAGGAGA
This sequence comes from Pseudotsuga menziesii, assembly GCA_001517045.1. Lineage (NCBI taxonomy): Eukaryota > Viridiplantae > Streptophyta > Pinopsida > Pinales > Pinaceae > Pseudotsuga > Pseudotsuga menziesii. The sequence continues at coordinate 217,359 of LPNX010577146.1, read as the reverse complement.
TGACTATCAATATCCGATGAAAGGAGTTGGTAAAGTAAGATACAAACGCGATTCAGGTAATCCCCTAAAGATGAAAGATGTATTATATTTACCTGGTCTTAAGAATAATTTACTTTCTATCTCAGCTTTAGATAAGAAAGGATTCGGAGTTCCTTTCATAGATGGCCAAGTACTCATGTGGCCCAAAGGAAAGAATATTGAAGATGCAATCATTATTGGTGAAGAAGAAGGAGGCTCATATAAACTCAAGGGGCACTCAAACACAGCCCTTGTGCATGAGTCCGCTGACCCTAGTGAACTATGGCATAGAAGGCTTGCCCACATTAATTACAAGGCTCTACCTCATGTGAACAAAGTAGTGACAGGATTACCAAACATGAAGGCATTTGCAAAGGATGTGCGAAGGGAAAGAACATCAAGAATCCATTTCCGAAAAGTGAAACTAAAACAAAAGGTACGATGGAATTGATTCATTTAGATGTTTGTGGTCCAATGTCTTCTAAATCCTTTAGTGGATTTGAATACTACATCACATTTATTAATGATTTTTCAAGAAAGACTTGGATATACTTCTTGAAAGAAAAGAGTGAAGTGTTTGAGAAATTCAAGGAGTTCAAAGCCTTGATAGAGAATCTTTCAGACAAGAAGATAAAGACACTCTGTTAAGACAATGGAGGAGAGTATACCTCAAAAGAGTTTGAGGCCTTTTGCAAAGATGCTGAAATCAAGAGTGAGATAACCACTCCCTACAATCCTCAACAAAATGGGGTTGTGGAAAGAAAGAATAGAACCATCATGGAGACAGTGAAGACAATGATAGATGATCAAGATCTTCCAATGCATCTATGGAAAGAAGTAGCAAGAACTATTGTGTATGTACAGAATAGAATATCTCACAGTGCTCTTGGGTTCAAGAGTCCATAAGAGATGTTCATGGGAAAGAAGCCTGAGGTAAGTCACCTCAAGATTTTTGGTTTTCCAGTATATATTCATATACCAAAAGAGAAAAGAACCACGTTGGACCCTTTTGGAAAGAAGGGGATATTTGTTGGATATTGTGAAGTATCCAAATCATTCAAAATTTACATTCCTGGATTCCATCATATGGAAATCAGTTGAGATGTGGCATTTGATGAAGAGGCAGCCCTCAAGAGATCCAAGAAGTGCCAACATGAAGAAGTATATGAAGAAGAGACACCTCCCAAAAATGAAGAAACTACATGTCTCCCTGGAGATATGGAGCTTTTGAAGGATCCACAAGGGAAAGAAAGAAACCTAAGACTTTCTCCAACTATGTAACCTTGATGTGTGATCTTGTAGATCAAGAACCTATAAACTACGAAGAAGCGGTACAGAAGAAAGAATGGAAAGAAGCAATGACTAAAGAATACCAGTCAATAATGAAGAATCATGTGTGGGATATAGTTCCCAAACCAGAAGGAAAGAGTATAGTATCCTCCAAATGGATATTCAAAATAAAGCATGTAGTTGACAGAAGTATCGAGAAGTATAAAGCAAGATTTGTGGCTAGAGGTTTCTCTCAGAAAGAGGGAATTGATTATGAAGAGACATTTTCCCTAGTAGCATGGAATACTTCGATTAAAGCTATCATGGCACTTGCATCCATGATGAAGTGGGACTTACACTAGATGGATGTGAAAACATATTTTTTGAATGGTGTGATCGAAGAAGAAATATACATAGAACAGCCACAAGGATTTGAAGTTGAAGATAGACATACTCATGTATGCAAGTTAAAGAAGGCCTTGTATGGTCTTAAAAATCCCCCTGAGCTTGGTATGAAAGGATAGACATTTTCCTATCAATTATGGACTTTACCATGAGTAAAACTAATCCTAACCTTTATCTCAAGGTTGTAGAAGATGAACCTGTCATCCTGTTATTATATGTGGATGACTTATTCTTGATAGGGAATGAGAAACAGATCATGGAAAGAAAGAAGAAACTAGGAGAAGAATTTGAGATGAAAGACATTGGGTTAATGCATTATTTCCTAGGTCTGGAAGTATGGAAAAGTTCATAAGGGATATTTCTCAACCAAGGATAGTATGTGGCAAATATATTGAAGAGAATCAATATGTTGGAATGCAAAGCCATGGACACACCCATGGACTCTAATCTGAAGCTGTTAGCTGATGAATCATCAGATTTAGTGGATGTGACTCATTACAGATAGATCATTGGGTCATTGATGTACTTAAAAAATACCAGACTAGACATTTGTTTGCTATGAACACCTTAATATCTTGTTCAACCAAGACGGGTTCACCTAGTAGCCGCAAAACATGTGATGAGATATCTAAAAGGGACTATAGACTTTGGTCTATACTATTATTGTAGCCATGAGTATAGATTGTATGGCTACACAGATGCAGATTGGGCTGGAAGTATCTCAGATAGAAAAAGCACATCAGGTGGATATTATGGTCTGGTATCTACTATGATTTCATGGTTTAGCAGAAAGCAGTCTAGTGTTTCTCTAAGCACAACCAAAGCAGGATATATAACAGCTTACTCTACTAGTTGTGAAGCCATATGGCTTTGGAAGCTGATGTCAGGATTACTCAACCTAGAATTGGACACTACTGTGATTCTATGTGACAACCAAAGTTGTATAAAGATGACAGAGAACCCTGTGTTCCATGACATATCAAAGCACATAGAAATCAGGTATTTCTACATTTGAGATATGATGTAGAAAGGAGCCATAAAGCTCCAATATGTGAGTACTGATGAAAAAGTTGCTGATGTATTGACAAAGCCTCTGTACCAAGTAAAGTTCGAACACTTTTGAGACATGCTTGGTGTGGTTCAGAAAGACCTTCCCCGAAAGGAGGAGTAGAGATGTTGCACTGGGATTGTATCATCCCTGGGAACTTTCCATAAAGTGATCTGGAGACCTCAGTCCTTGAGAATGAAGAGAGATTGTATCATCCTAGGACATATGTCAAGTGATCCGATGACCTCATCATTGAGAATGTGGCAGGATTGTATCATCCTTGAACTTCGGTTCAGAATGAATCCGATAAACTTCGGTCATCGAGAAGGTGGATGGATTGTATCATCCTTGAACTTCGGTTCATAATGGATACGGTGAACTTTGGTCATCAAGAAGGTGGCAGGATTTTATCATCCTTGAACTTTGGTTTAGAACAGATCCAGTGAACTTCAGTCGTCGAGAAGGTGGAAGGATTGTATCATCCTTGAACTTCGGTTCAGAATGGATCTGGTGAACTTCAGTCATCGAGAAGGTGGCAAGATTGTATCATCCTTGGACTTTGGTTCAGAATGGATCCAGTGAACTTCAGTCATCGAGAAGGTGGTAGGATTGCATCATCCCTGGACTTTAAGTCCAAAAGAGATCCAAAGACTTCTTTGTCTTTGTACTGTGATTTGCAGGTTGTTGCTGCTGATGATGATGTTTCTGATTGAAAGATCACAGTGTGATGATGATGATATTTTGATGATGATGTTTTTATGATGATTTGATGATAATGTTTCTGACTGAAAGATCAGAGTATTTTTATGATGATGTTTTGATGATGATTTGATGATGATGTTTCTGATCGAAATCTCAGAGTAGTTTGATGATGATGTTTTTTTATTGAAAGATCAAAGTATGATGATGATGATGTTGCTTCTAAAGCTGTTGCCAATCGAAATGTCAAAGTGTTGAAGATGTTGTTGCTGATCGAAAGGTCAAAGTGCTAAAGTTGTTTCTGATTGAAAAGTGAAAGTACTGAAGATGTTGTTGCTGATCGAAAGGTCAAAGTGCTGAAGATGTTGTTTCTGATCGAAAGGTCAAAAGTGCTGAAGTTATTTCTGATCGAAAAGTCAAAGTGTTAAAGATGTTGTTGCTGATCAAAAGGTCAAAGTGCTGAGATGTTCCTGATTGAAGCGGTCAAAGTTGTAGCTAATCGAAGCAGTCAAAGTATTGATGATGCTGAAGACTGAAGATTGAAGATGAAGACTACATGATGTTGAAAAGCTTCCAATGATTTATAGATGTGTTACCCTGATGATGTTGATGATGTCCTCTATCTCTCTCCTACTATTGTTGTTATTGATGTTATTGAAGAATACCCTTCTTGTTAAGGGGGAGTGTTGAAATATTGTAACTTCAAAGAATATTCTATATGTATCTTTTTTCTTGGTCCCCAATGGTCCTACTGAGAGAACCACTTGTATTACTTGTATGCTTCTAATCGGAAGAAATAATAAGAGTCATGAGGTAGTCCCCTCTAATTGTAAAGGTTGGTCATTAGCACCCTAGTGTGGTTACTTGAGCCTACATGTGTAACTTGATCCTACATGATTTAACTCAAGCCTACATGTCAAATGAGTTAATTAAAGTGAACATATGAATATAAATAGAGGTGTAGCGCTCCTCATTTGGAGCACACACACTCACTTATGTAGTGCACTAGTGAAGGAGAGAAGTAGTTGGAGAAGGAGGAGGATACGGCTTTTGATCTCCTTGTTGGTTTTACCTTTTCTCTTTTTGGGGCATCTATATTGAGGAATATTTTGCTGGGTTTTTCCCTTTAGGGTTTTCCCACGATAAATCTGTGTTATTCTTGTGATACTGTTTCTTTCAGTGATCCTGATTATATGCTTTTGATATGAAAATAAAATGAAATACTAATGTTTTAGCTAAGCATATGAAAATTTAACAGGCCTTACAGCCTCCACATCCTTTCCAAAAAAAAACAAAAATTTGCCACAAGCAAATTTTTTAACACCACAATAACATTCTATGAGTACCATCGATAACACCATAGACACAATCACGATGAAGGGTACCCCACAGTTGGGACCTAGGCTTACCCAAGGCTTACTCGAGCCTTCCTCGCTCACACCTTTCATCTTAGAGAATCGCCTTCAACATTTGACTATGCAATTCCAAGCAATGTCACCTATCACAAAACAACAACTACTTAGAGTTATTTTAGTATATAGATTTGTATTTTTTTCAAAAGAAAACAAGAATTCTGGGAGGATTCATTATGACTTACCATCTTTAACATTGAGCTCAAAGAATCAATGATGGTGAAGAACCAGATTTCAAGTCTACTAATTCCACAGACAAACAAAGAATCACAATTGTTGCAGAGAACCAAGGAGGCCAAGGTCTTGTCGGCCTACTCTTCCATTCCAAAACAACCAACCAATTAAGTCAAACGAAATTTTAGGGAAAACATTGAATGCAGCTGCATAGGGTTTATCACCCAAAACCCTCCACCTTGTAAGCATCCACCACATGGATTACACTAACGTTGAAATCATTTATTTGCTTGATATAGTTTCACCTACATGTTAATTGACAATGTATATAAAAATAATACTATTACCTTGTTAACAATAAACAATACAATGTGATGCATGTTGGAGATTTAGTTAGGTTGTAATTGTTATTTTATGCAATGAATATATGCCTAGGTTCATTATTTTTGTAATTAGTTCTAGTTGGAAAAATAATAATGATAATCTTAGGGCTTAGAAAATTTCTAGGATTAACATGGTTAAAGACCATAGTTATAACACAATAGTAATGTATTCAGGATTGTAGTACCACAACAACTAAAAACATGTTTGATAAGTATATACCATCAAACATATAATTTATTTGTTAGAACAAATAATCACACTACCAACTCCAATTTGCTACCCAGGTAGAATAGCCCTTACTATAGGCCTAGGAATTCTTATGCTTCAATAATATAAACAATAAATAGATTCACCATGGAAGTTGAAGCTTAAGTCTAAAGATTAAAGATCTTTCCTAACTTACTCGTTTAGTCTTTCGAGCCTTAAATTCTTACATCATAAATGTGGAAGTAAGTTTTTACCTATGAATATTGTACATGCATTGGATCTGCGTTAGATTTAAGAAAGGATAAGTAAGCCTTGGGATAACCTCAATCCCCCTTCAGTAAGAAAATAAAATAACCATCAGAATTATACACATTTTTACAAACAATCCAATGATTTGAATTCAATAACTTGAAACTCATTAACTTTTGATAAGCATTTTATTCAATACTTAAAATCAATATAGATTGAATATGGTTAGTGCCATGTGACTTACAAGTTAGTAAGTAAAATCCTGTATTCTTTTAGTTATAGTTAACCAAAGAGAATTAACTCCTAAGTTTTCTCTTGATGTCTTGTCTTGTAATCTGTCTGTTAACTAGACTAAAGTTAATTATTAAACTAGTATTCTCACTATGATTTAGCACTTAATATCACATAGAAAAAATTTAAATTTTTGGTGAATTTTTGGAGATGTTACATATGGTATCAGAGCCCAAGTTCAAACACTAGGTCTGAAGTGGATCAGCGCACATAAGCAAAAAAGTAAATAGAAAGTATGAATATTGATTTATGATTTTAAATGTTGTTGTACAGAATATTTTCTTAATTAGATTTGCAGTTATAGAAGGGCTCCAAGAGTATGCTGAAGAGAGGTCCCCTTTAAATGAACAAAACAATTCTGGAAAAGAACTTGCTAAAGAAGATATAACTAATAACTCATCTGAATTACTCGAAATAGTTAAGGATCTAAAAACTAAAATGGAGACCGTTAAAAAAGAAAATGAGAGAATCCTAACAGCTCAGGAGGAGCTGAATCAAATACTGCTGGAAAAGTGTTATAACAAAGAAAAGGATAAACAGATAGAATCTGACACTACGTCCTATCAACATAAGGGTAAAATGTCAAAATACTCTAAAATTGAAAGTAGATCTTCTTCTAAAATTAATGGTAACTCACACAGAAAGTAACACCAGTATTCTAATGATAGTAGCGAGAGTAATTAACGCTCTAGAAATAAGAAGTACAAGCCCTATCAAGATATTTTTGGGGAGTTTCAAAAGATTAAATCACCAAATTTTAATGGCGAAACATAAAAATGAGAGGAAGCCAAAGCATGGATGTCTGGAATAAAAAAGTACTCTTAGATATATAATTATTCAAATCAGTTAAAAGCGAGGATGGAAATATATAACTTAACGGGAGAAGCTGAAATCTGGTGGCAGGATTTAAAAAGATTTAAGGGCATAAAAAAGAAGAATATAAACTCGAGCACTTTTAAAAAATACTTTAAAAAGAAATTTTTGTGAAAGAAATATTACAAGGACTGAGCTAAAGAATTTTATGGCCTAAGGTTGGGAACCATGAGCATGAAAGAGTTAAATAGTAAATTTTTAAGCTTACTTCAATATGTGCCTTATATTGTTGATGAAAAACAAAAGGTGCAGTGGTTTTTGAGCTGTTTACCTTTTATATTAAGGACATAATTGAATATGATAATCCCAAGACCCTTGAAGAGGCCATGCGAAAAGCAAATTTCTGCTATGAGAAGAACCAGAAAAGAGAGAACATGTCAAACTCGAAAATCAAAAGGCCTAATAAGAATTTTGAACCAAGGTAGAAAAATTTCACACCTAATCGGAATTTTAGGCATAATAACTCACACAATCTTCCGAACAGGAAATTTCAAGGAAGTAATTCAAAAATTAACCTACGACAAAACCCTATTGTCACAAGAAAAAAAGAATTTATAAATAATCACAGTAATTATGTTAAAAGTAACAAACTTAAGGAACCAGTAAAATGTTGGGAATTCCAGGGACCTCACTATGCATCAAGTGTCCTAACAGGAATAGCACCCTGAACAAAATTCATGTTGTGCAGGAAGAAACAATAGTTGGTGATTTAGCGAGAGGGATGCCCAGAATCAATGCAGTATTGGAAAATAGACATGATGAATATCAAACTTCCATGGTGGAAGTAAAAGGTATGTTGAACTATAAACCTATTTCTATTTTAATCGACCTTGGGGCTAGCTTGATTTATGTCTCTCCGAGTTTAGTAGAGAAAAGTAAACTACAATTATAGAAATTTTGAAAATCATGGCTAGTTCAATTAGCTATAGGAGAAAAAAGGAAAGTAATTGATTTTGTGAAATATTGTACATTATTTATGAATCAGTTTGAAACTTTTGTAAAGATGAATGTAATTTCATTAGGATCCTATGATGTATTAATTGGAATGGATTGTTTAGAACAGCATTGAGTAGTGTTAAATTGTTTTGATCAAACTTTTACCTGTTTAAATAACGAAGGAGAAAAAGTAACAGTAAAAGGAATCCCTAGGAAAACAACAATCATACATATTTCTTCCTTACAACTTAAAAGGTTGTTTGGAATGGATGTAAAGATTTTGCTGTAACTATAACTAACAAAGAACACATTAATAAAGAATACAAGCTAAAATTTGAAGATATACCAATTCTGAGGTGTTATTCCGATGTATTTCCGGAGCAAATTCTAGGATTGCCTCTAAAAAGGGAGTTGGATTTCACTATTGAGCTGGTACCCGGTGTGGTGCCTAACTCAAAATATCCTTACCAGATGAACATCCTGGAGCTTAATGAACTAAAATCACAATTAAAAGAACTGATAGATAAAAAGTATATAAGACCAAGTGTGTCACCTTGGGGAGCACCGATAATTTTTGTTAAAAAGAAGGACGGTACTCTGCGCTTATGCATTGATTACCATCAGCTTAATAAAATGAAAATTAAAAATAAATATTCACCGCCTCACATAGATGACCTTTTTGATCAGTTACGCGAAGCAGCATTATTTTCAAAAATTGACTTAAAATCCTGTTATCATCAAGTCCAGATTACGGATGAGGATATTTTCAAGACGGCTTTTCGGACCCAATATGGTCACTATGAGTTCATTGTCATGCCATTTGGGCTAACTAATGCCCCGACAGTCTTCTTGTGTTTAATGAATAATGTATTACATAAATATCAAGATAATTTTGTAGTAGTTTTTATTGATGATATTCTAATCTATTCCAAGACTAAAGAAGAGGACGAAGAACATTTAAAAATCATTTTACAAGTGTTAAGGGAACATCAGCTCTATGCCAAGTGTAGTAAATATGACTTCTTCAAAGATAAAATACAATAATTGGGTCATGTAATAACTAAAGATGGGATCTCGGTTGACCCAAATAAGATAAAATCAATTAACAAATGGTCGGCCCGAAAGGATGTGATGGATGTACGGTCATTCATGTCAATCACCGGGTATTATCGAAGGTTCATTGAGGGTTTTTCAAGGATCAGGAATCCCATAAATTCTCTATAGAAGAAAGGGAATAAATTTGTATGGGATCAAAAATGTGAAGAGAGTTTTAAGAAATTGAAAGAATTGTTAACTACTCCACCCATTTTAAGAATTGTGGATCCTAACAAGGATTTTTTTCTATTTAATGATGCATGCAACGATGGTCTTGGTGGGGTCCTAACTCAAGAAGGACGCGTAATAGCGTACAAGTCCCGAAAATTTAAATTCATGAGAAAAATTACGCTACTTACGATCTAGAATTGGCTACTACAATACATGTGTTAAAGATGTGGCAACATCACTTGATTGGGAGAAAATTTATTTTAATGATAGATAATAAGGGTTTATATTATCTGTTGGATCAACCAAATTTAAACGCAAGCAAATTCAGGTGGCTATCTTTCCTTAGCGAATATGATTTTGAGATCCAACACATCAAAGGGAAGGAAAATAAAGTAGTTGATGCTTTGAGAAGAAATGCAAGATTAAATTTTATGGTAGCAATCAGTACTTACAAAATAGATTTAGAATATCAGCTCAAAGAAGGAGTAAAATTGGATAACAATTACCGAAAATTGCAAGTTAAAGTGGCAAAAAATGTAACTAGAAAAGTTAGAAATAGGTTACAATCTAAATGAAAAAGGGTTAATAGTTTATAAAAATAGGTTGTATATATGTAACATACCTAAAGTTAAGTTGCTGGTTTTGAATGAAATATATAAAAGTCCTTATTATGGACACCCTCGCTATCAGAAGATAATAAATATGTTACAAAAATATTAATTTTGGACGAATATGAAGAATGAGTTGGTAGAATATATTGCTAGATGTTTTGAACGTCAATAGGTTAAGACTAAACATCAGCATCCAGCTGACTTATTATGGTTGTTACAAATTCCTAGATGGAAATGGGAAGTAATCAACATTGATTTCATTACAGGTTTGCCTAAAAATCAGAACCAGAATGATTCAATAATGGTAGTTGTTGACAAACTCAACAAGGAAAGCCATTTTATATGAGTAAAGACCACCCATAAGGCTGCTAACATTGTTGAAATATTTATGAAACAAATTTTTCGTTTGCATGAAATTCCAAAAGTTATAATTTCTGACAGGAACTCTAAATTCACAAGGAACTTCTAGAAATATTTATTTAAAGGCCTAGATATTACTTTGAATTTAAGTACATATTTTCATCTGCAAATGGATGCACAGACAGAAAGGGTAAATCATATTTTGGAAGATATGTTATGGATGTACGTTAAAGAACAACCAAGTAAATGGGAGGACTACTTACACTTTGTTGAGTTTGCATACAAGAACCACTACCAAGATTCAACAAAATTCATCCCATTTGAAATTTTGTATGGTAGAAAATGCAATACTCCCATCTCATGGAGTATCCCCACTAACAGGTTAATAGTAGGACATGAGTTATTAAAGGAAATGGAATTAACCGTGAAGCAGGTACAAGGTAATTTAAAGGTTGCACAAGACATATAGAAGAGTCAAGCGGATCTTAAACAAACTCGAAAAGAGTTCCAGGTGGGAGAACATGTTTTCATTAAGGTAAAACCTAAAAAGATATCCTTAAAATTACGGAGATGTGCTAAGCTAGCACCCAGGTACTATGGGCCATTCAAAATATTATCAAGAGTTGGATCGGTGGCATACCAATTGGCGTTACCATCGAATCTAAATTTCATAATGCTTTTCATATTTCTATTTTAAAAAGATATGTACACGATGCTACTCAGGTGATAAATTGGAATGATGTACATGTGGAGCTTCAAGGATATTTTCTGGTGGAACTGGACTGTATCCTCGACAAGAGGGAGATCTTGCTTCAGAATCGCACCATTGGACATGTGAAGGTGCAATGGAAGCACCTTAGTCCAAAAGAAGCAACATGGGAATTGGAGAGTCATATGCAGGCAACATATCAAATTCTGTTCCAGGAAATTTCGGAGGATGAAGAATAAAGCAACATCAAGGACAATGCTGGACTTAAGGTGTGGTGTATGTCACATACCACAATTTCAATAACATTTTATGTTTAAGAAAACATTATATTTTACCTTTATTGTAAATTTTATGACTATTAGCCAAGTGGGGTCAAGGATGACTGTAATTAATTATGTTGAATATTTTATTATTTAATAAATAAAATGTGGGACAAATAGCCAAATGAGGCTGTTGAATGAGTGTCCACTAACCCACTACGAGGAATAGACTTGGGTGAGAGAAAACAAACACATGGCAACATCCTCAATCACTTCTAACTATTGCATGGGGAAAATTTCCTAATTTTGTGGTCATGTTCCCCAAGAAAGTGGAACAGAGCAAGTGGCTCATTAATTAAAAAAATGACCAAAAGACCTAGGAATGCATATATCTATCCATCGAATTCAACAGGGAGCCATTCATTCTTTACCCTATGAAATATCTGAAGTGGAGAAAGGAGCACAAGAGATTCAATGACGAGAAATTTAAAAGTGGATTGAGTGATGAAGACCGCATTCAGAACTAGTGTAGCTACATAGTTGAGTTCTATACTACTGAGGAAATACGTATTGTTGTTAAGTACTACCGTTGAGTTGCAGGGGTATTTAATCCTCTTTCTCCACATAGTTCTTTCATCTTGGTGGATCAGTGGACAGAATCGGGGGTCTTAAGATAGGCCATTGACCTATATTGAGGAAAATGTTGGGTGGAAAAGGTTCCTTGGGATGTTTGTCTCTTCTACAAATTACTAGGTTCCATTATGTTATCTTATTTATTTATATCAAAGAAAATTACTAGAATGAAAGCAATCATGTTTATTTTTTCTATTATTACTTAGATATTTTGAATCTGCTAGTAGAATGCTTAAGTCTACAATTTATTCAGGAAATTTTACTTGTATGTGATTATCAAAATAAATGAGTCTAGAATTTGATATGATTGATTAATGAGTAAAATTTCCTTTCTTCATTTTTCCACTCAACTTACGATGACGCACTCTAGTACATAAGGATTGTTTAGCTGTAGATATGAATGCTTATACATGGATAAAATGACCTAAACTGTTCTCGAATTGAAGAGTTTATGTAGAAATGAATCAACAATCTTTTATTTTGATAAGTTACTAGCAATATCTCCAAGTAACAGTTTTAACTTTGGAAGCTTTTTAATGTTATGTTTTCAAGCTATTTATCATAATAGGGCCATTTCTAGAACTTAACCTTTTATACGAAAACTTCTAATTACATTACATAGACTCCATTATAGTAAGCTTTTGTCACACAGTCATTAAACTTTGTATGGTATAATACAAAAATAATTATCGTAATACAATCTATTTATTTAGACTTAGTAAAGAAAAACCATTCATTATTCTAATACTTTAATACCTAAATTACAAACAACTATTCTAGTTATATTATAGTAATTAATGCACAAGTTAAACCTCAAACTATTTCTTTTTAAACATCTAACACAATAAGTTCATGATGAATAGTCAATAGGCCGAAAATGGTTAAAAGATATAACACCTATTCTATTATAGTACATAAATTAAGTACTTAGTAACGAAACTACAAACAATGAGTATAACACTAATACTATTATTAATATTGTAAATTGTTCTTCTAAACCCTACTCATTAATACAATCCTTTATATCCATTTACAAAACAATAAGATTACCACAGCTAGCAAATAATTTAAAATAGTCAACTGTATATTTAAAAGAAGGTACAATTCTTAGCTTTTAAATATTTATCAAACAGTTAAGAAGGTCGAAGGTTAGATTTCCAACTCTTCCGATTAAAAAGGAAGGCTATCAAAATCTAACTATTGTTTATACAAATATTGAAAATCAGAAGTTAACCATCTTACTTAAATGCCAAAAAATTGTTTATTAAAACCAAACCCTAGATTAATCCTTATGGTACATATTGCAGAGATAGAATTTTAACAACTAAATTGCCAATGGCTTTAACTAGTTCGCAGTCGTAGAATAAATTACAACTAATAGTTTTCATAATAGAAAACTTTTTTACCAATCATAATGCACTATACAACCGAAAATACAAAAAGGAAAACAAATGCTAACATATATTTACACTATGGTTTTAAGATTAGCCTTTTAAAAACAAAAGAATTATAAACAAAGTCTTCAATTTATAAAGAAGTTAACCAATATGGTCAGCACATTGTTTAACTCATTAAAACAAAAATGCCTCAACAATTCATAGCCTCAAAAGAGTTACAGTGGCTGAGCAAGAGGCCGAGCAATTTCCCATATAGCTTAGAAACAGTATGAACAACGATTACAAAACCCTCGAAAAATAACATTCTTACCCTAACTCTTTATTACAAGAGACATAGCTCACCTGTGAAAACCTAAGGGTTATCACTAAGGATGGCCTTACGGCCTCCACATCCTTTCAAAGCAAAATAGAAATTTACCACAAGTAAATTGTGAACACCAGAGTAACATTCTAAGAGTGCCATCGATAACACCGCATACACAATCACGACGAATGGTACACCAGGGTTGGGACCGAGGATTACCCAAGCCTTCCTCGCTCACAGCTTTCAACTCAGATAATCACCTTCAACATTCGACCATGGAATTCCAAGCAAGGTCACCTATCACCAAACAACAACTGTTTAGAGTTATTTTAGTATATAGCTAGGTATTTTTTTAAAGAAAAGAAAAATGCTTGGAGGATTCATTACTACTTACCATCTTTAACGTTGAGCTTGAAGAATCAATGATGTTGAAGAAACAGAGTTCAAGTATGGTAATGGCATAGAAAACCAAATAATGACAACTGTTGCAAAGAACAGAGGAGGCCAAGGGCCTATTGGCCTACTCTTCCATTCCAAAACAACCAACTCATTAAGAAAAATGAGTTTTTAGGGAAAACATTGAATGCAGTTGTATAGGCTTTATCACCCAAAAATATCCACCTTGTGAGCATCCACCACGTGGATTACACTAACGTTGAAATATTTTATTTGCTTGATATAGTTTAACTTTAATTTTAACCGATGACGTATATAAAAATAATACTATTACCTTGTTAACAATAATCAATACATTGTCATGCATGTTGGAGATTTAGTTAGGTTGTAATTGTTATTTTATGGAACGAATATATGTCTAGGTTTGTTATTTTTGTAATTTGTTCTAGTTTCCAAAATAATAATGATAAGGCTTAGGGCTTAGGAAATTTCCAGGATTAACATGTTTAAAGACCATAGTTATAACACAATAGTAATGTATTCAAGTTTCTAGTAGCACAACAACTAAAAACATGTTTGATGATTATATACCATCAAACATATAATTTATTTGTTAGAACAAATATTCACACTACAAACTCCAATTCGCTACCTAGGTAGAATAGTCCTTGCTATAGGCCTAGGAATTCTTACGCTTCGATAATATAAACAATAAATAGATTCACCTTGGTAGTTTAAGCTTAAGTCTAAAGATTAAATATATTTCCCAACTTACTCGTTTAGTCTTCTAAGCCTTAAATTATTACATCATAAACCTAGAAGTAAGTTTTTATTTGTGAATCATGTACAAGCACCAAATATGTTTTAGCCTTAAGAAAGGCTAAGTAAGCCTTGATCTAATCTCAATCCCCCTTCAGTGAGGAAATAAAATAATCATAAGAATCATACATATTCTTACAAACAAACCAATGATCTGAATTCAATAATTTGAAACTCACTAACTTTTGATAAACATTTTATTCAAGACTGAAATCAATAGAGATTGAATATGTTTAGTGGCATGTGACTTACAAGTTAGTACGTAAAATTGTGTATCCTTTTAGTTACAGTTAACCAAAGAGAATTAACTCCTAAGTTTTCCCTTGATGTCTTGTCTTGTATTCTATCTGTTAACTAGACTAAAGTTAATTATTAAACTACCTTTCTCACTATGATTTAGCATTTAATATCACATAGAAAAATTTTATATTTTTGGTGAAATTTTGGGGATGTTATGAAGAAGGTCCTAGACCTATCTCTACATCTGTTGATGTTTTCTTGCCTTAGTGTTCAATGCTCATAGTAGAGTCTACCTTTGTGTAGTGTGGTCTCCAATGTTTTAGGCATGTCAAATTCAATCCTCTCCCAAAAGTTGGAAGGAAGACATCCTAAAAACTGTTTTATTTTCACTTTCTCATCCTTTATGTATGGCACATAATGTAACAGATCTAAAAGTATGTTAATAAAAGCATCCATGGTCGTGGAACCCATCCTTAACTCGTGAAATTCTTTCAGCTTTATGTTGAAGAACCTTTCAGACATGTGTTTCTCCTGAAACATTTTGGGAAAATTACTCCATTAGATTTCTCTTACCTCGTCTTTCTTGGTATGATTTGGGTCTCTCCACCATCTGGATATTTTTCCATTTAAATTATAGATGGCTAGACATGATTTCATCTCAATAGAATAGTTATGTACTTAGAATTATTTTCTCATACCTAGAATCTATTCCTCAACTTTTCCCCTGTGTTCATGTCTGCTTCATAGGTTGGCGATTTTATCTTTCTGAACTCTCCCTGGAGATTTTCATCATTTATTTGCATCTTTTTGCAAGGATAAAGAGAATCATCACTAGAAATACTGTGACAATCTCTTTATGGAGGTTCATGGGTGTGTTCTTATTTACCTTGTTCTTTTGGGTTGTTGGCCTACTTATGATAGAATTCTTTCTTAAACGTGTTGATTGAATGAGTGGGATGTCCATGTGGGATTCCTCCCATCATGTTCCGTAGAAAAGCTTCATTAATTTCTTGGTGTTATTTTCTTTCATTCATATTATCATCCTTGAATATTTGCAAGTCTGCTTGAAGGCTTTGTATGGTTTTCAGTATATCAAAATTTAGTTCAACCACTAGTTTTTCTTCCCATGTGGGGGTATTCAGTTTTACTTGTTGGTTGTTTCCTTCTTCTATGTTCATGATATGAATTGTTCTTTAAATCTTGCAATTTAAAATTTTAATAAGAGGAAAAATTTATGTTAGTTAACAAAATTTCAAAAAGATACTTTATTCTCTGCAATGAATTTTTGGCACGCCCATTAGGTCTCTTAGTGTTTAAATTGGGCTCTGATACAACTTGTAATGTCCCCAAAATTTGAAAATAATTAAAAAAATTGTGGGCTAGTTAATTACTACCTACTTTGAACATTAATTCATCTTCTATGGAATATGTATTTCATTGTTTACTAAGTCGAAGTGTCGTAAGCTTTCCTTACCTTTCTATGTGTTTTCCTATGTAATGACTGATGTAATTATGCACTATGTTTATTTTACTTGAACTCGTTTAAATGATTACTTTGCTATTGCTTTATATTTTATCATAAATGAGCATCTACTTGTTCAGTTGTATCTTACTTCCTGGTTATAAGTTTTGTTCATTGCTTATGGATTTAATTAATCCTAAGTTCTCGCTTTCCTTCAACTATCAAGGGGTGGAGTAGCAGGATTTGTATCCCTTATGGCACCACTTGGAGAGGTAAACGGTTCTACTTGTTGTTACGGCAATTACTTAGTTCATGTTTGAACTAATGAAAACCTCTCATTTTTGTGTAGGTTCATTAGATGGTGGAATCTCGCTACGACATGCTATCCATGCTATACTACCCTATAACTATTGATGAAAAAAGTACTAAAGTCTTGACCTAACTTTTCCTACTGCTATTGTTTACGCAGATTTGGATTTGTAAGACATAAATCTATATAGTTGAAATTATTATTGTCGATTGAGTATGTGATAATTTTTATTCCTTTGCTATGTATTTATAACATATAAATTGCATTGTGTAAGGCCTAAGGTTATAGGCTTAAGTCACAAGACTTTAACAAACATTATATTAAGCTTTGTAAATACTATGGTTTAAAGTGGAAAACCTTCATGACATATTCCATATTCCATGAAACCATGGCTTAACTATTCCAACAAGGCTATTGATGGAGGTTTAATACAAAATCACAAATGTTGGGGTTTGGACTATATGGATGTGGGTAAAAATCATGTCGATGTTGGAAGATAGGGTGGTGCAATTAATACTCCTTGGGATGGGGGGGAAATGAACCCTAATATTGGGTATGTCATTGTTTGGTATTCATTTGGTCTGATGTTGGTTCTCTGCATGGTTTGGCTCTCGGGGTTTAACACTACATGGAGTAACATGCTCACTCTATTGTGGAAGGTATGCTCTTGGTCTCGTTGTGTAGCTTTATATTATTGTTTTCTTCGAGTTGAGGATTTAGCATACTTCTAATAGTGCTCTGTTTCAAAATGCAGGTGACAGGGTGGCTTCCATTCGCAACTAGTGGGTGTTTATAGGACTGTCTATGCTACCCTTCCATGGGTAAGCCCTTCAATAGCTTAGGCATGTTACCTCTTTTTATAGATTTAGGAGAGCTTTGAGCTCTATGTTGAAAGGTTTAATGTTGTGAATATTTGGTTATGGGTTCGATTATGTGGATCTCTAGCATTAATGGGAATCCATGGATGTGTGTGTAAATATTATTTTGATGACTGGATACAAGAATATGAATTAGTCTTTTATGTTAGTCATTTTGAATTAGTATTTTATGACTAGATACAAGAATATGAATTAGTCTTTTATTCTAGTCATTTTTAATTGTGTCACCCCTATAGTATTATAAAAATACAATTAAGACAATGAAGTGTTATATTTTAGTAAATTTTGTAAATTTTCTACCTTCTATCTTCGACCATGTGAAGGTTAACAATTTTGAATCCAAAATCGAATTTGTGGGGTCAGGAATATCTAGTATTTTTCCCAGGTGGGGATAATGTTACGATTTTTTATTATTATTGAAGATGATGTGCTTTATTTCATATTACTTTCCATATGTAATATTGGACGGGTCACAAATAACATCTAATATATATGATGGAAAACCATTTTTCTGTAATGATTCCATGCACCTCAATCTTCAGGGATCCAACCAAGCAATTTCACAAAATTTCTCTTGACCATTTTTATCCCTATTGCAACATTGAAGCAAACCATTAAGACCCAAACAAAAATTAATAGGTTCCTACAATTAAGAATTATGTAGAACGAGTACCATATCAATGTGAGAGTCCCCAGTCCCATACCGATGTGTTTTTCTAACTTCAATATAGTTATCATGATCTATGACCGTTCAACTAGCTTCAACAGTCGACGTAGCTCCACCAGGATCAGATCATTTAAATGTCGTAGCAGTTGATCCATTAGTTGAACTAGTGGATAAACCAAGAACAATATTTTAACCAATAGAAGAGTCAATTATAAAATGGTGTGTTGATCCAAAACCAGTCCCACATCCATATGGAGTAAAGGTAGAGGCCTCATCTCAGAGTTCTAAGTAAATATTTTGATTCCTCCTCTTACAGTTCTGACCTGACAAAAATGTGATACATATAATGCAATGATGGCCTCTCCTTATCACTATTAAGTTAAGCCTCCTTTCTACATTGGTGGCTAGGTAAATTTTGCATATGAGGTCATCACCCACCTGATTCACTATGTGCACAACTCTTTTCCAACGTCCTCAGTCCAAGTTTATTTTATATACTACTATAACAAAAATAAGATTAAAACAAATATTGTATTTATATAAAACAAAAATTAATTATACTTTATATTACTCCTATTTTATAAAACTAAACAAGTTTTATAATAATTATTCAGCCAAATATAATATAAAACAAATTAAAATAATATATATATAATAATAATAAATAAAAAGATATATGAAAATATAATTTCTAAAAAAAAAATCTATATTCAAATGCATCTCTCGACCCACCTATGTTTGATGGCATTTATGGCCTATTTTCTTGAACCCATGGAGATTTCATCCTCCAATTTCGTAGGTGACTACTCAACCAACCCATTGTCTTCAAATAACCTGTCTAAGAAGACTGTTGGCACCAAATATTTTGTGTTGGTTGGTGAAGAGGGTTTGGTGTGTTATGAGGGGCAAGTAGTGTGGACTGGGTGGAATTTTTCGTCACTTATTAGGACACCTTCGATACTCATTGAGGAAATTGTGATGAATATTCACCATTGTTAAGGGTTTAGAATTTGGGTATTTAATCTCCATCGTTCCCATGGATAAAATAAAATTAGATAGATCGTGGAGGCTCTTGAAGAGGTATCCCACAAATTATGCAACTCTAGAGTCAAAATCACTTTCTTCCCTTACAAAATTGCACATAAGTTTCTTTGTTTAGATAAATTTTTAACTTTTGCATGATAATATTGGTTATAATACTGAACCGTAGGTAGATAGGTTAAAATCACATGTAAGTTACTTGGTTTACTGTAAATTTTTTACTTTTTCATCGTAATATTGGTTATTATACTGAAGGTTAAGTAGGTAGGTTAAAATCGTAGGTAAGTTTATTGGTTCACTATGATTTTTTAAATTTTGCATGATAATATTAGTTATAATACTGAAGCATAGGTAGGTATAATTTTTGAAAATGTTGAAGTGAAGGTAGTGTAATGCCATTCCATCTTGGAACAAGTTAAAAAAATTCAATGGAAAGAAACTACTTTTATTGATCTTTTGTTTAATCCTCAATCCCATTAGTATTGTGTTTCATTCATAAGTTTTAGTTCTTATTCCCATTCATAGTGTTACCGGACCGATCTCAACTAGTCCTTACAAATTGGTCTGAACAAGTCCTTACTAGTCTAATTTATACCATAGTCATTCAATGGATACAAACCATCAACTCACCTTTCATGAGATGTTTCATATTTGTTGCTTTTCATCTTAGTGCCTGCAACCCGCAATTTGTATCTTCATAACCCTTGCATAAACTGACAGCTTGGTTAACTCACCTAAACTTAGAGATTTGGATGGCCTTGGTGAACATTTCGGGAAAGGATGAGTCCATCCAGCAGATAAAATGATGGTTTATTCCATTCTGACACTAATCTATCTCTGTGATGAATGATGTGAATGGCTATCTTTCTCAAATGCAATGACTTATAGATATACATTTTTGGATGGATGTTGTTGACCCAAACAACCAACATAAAAACATGGGCTACCATTTACATCAAAATGGATGGAAAACTGACTTTATATGTATATGTATGTCTTTGGACGGTATCTCCCACTCTCTCATATCAGTTAGTGGATAGCCAGTATCAATGAATAACTAGTATTTCTCACTTTTGTATCTCTTAGCTCTCATCTTAATCATTAGATAGCCAATATTTTGCATTAAAGGAGGAGGATTTTGTTCAATCCAGATCTAGTGATAGCATTCCTCGGGATTGATGGCTATATGAATGCATACAATTGAATTTATACAATGGTCGACGTGTTTACACTCCATAGGTAGTTATATCATGTAGCTTGTGATAGAGGGGGTGGATTCCATCGCTAGTTACAACATATTAAAACCTTTACCTAGGTTTATGTTAGTATTTAAATTCCATGGTGTGTTCCCTCTTCAGTTTGTGTAGTGCATAGTGCAAATGTTTTCCATTGAAAGGGAAACATGTAAAACATGAAAATTCCTAAAATATGCTAAGTACCCATACCTTTGTACATTAGTAGTTTAGGATGTTTTTCTCCCCTAGTAATAAAAAATTCAACCATTGGATCTATGATGGGTCAACCCATCCCATTTTGAGGATGATGGCCATACATCAGACATCATATTAATTTTTTAGAAATG
>LPNX010577146.1:157527-196344 GCA_001517045.1 Pseudotsuga menziesii | reverse complement strand
TTATTTTATTATTTTAACCATTATTTTATTATTTTAACTATTATTTTATTATTTTCCTTAGGAGGCCCATTTTAGACCCCAAAATTCCTCTAATGTTCTTTGTACCATTTTGTTATCTCAAGGGACCTTTTTCTACCCATTTATTAACATTGATGTTTATTAGTTGTTTTCTTCTCTCGGAACCACAATATAATGCACTAATAATTTATGTATCTCTCTATTTGGTTGCATAATGAATCCAACATTGATGGTTTATATTGAATTGGACTAGTCTCCAAAGTTAATACAATTGTATGACTTAGATGGGTGTTTTAAAATTTAAAATTACCATTTTAAAATTTAATTTTAAATGACTGGTTTATTTTAATGCTTTGTGTTTTTTGGCATGCTGGAAGCCTATGGAGGCTTCCATCATGGCCTACAGGCTTATAGGAATCCCCCTGTAGTTGTCTACAAGATTTTAGGACATTATGGCATCCAACATAGGTGTCCAAAAGGACCCCCAAAAAATTAAATAAATAAAAAATTATTTATGTTTATTTTAAATTTTTTATGTTTTTCAGCCTTTTGGAAACCTAGGGAGGATTCCATCATTGTTTACCATCCTATAGGTTCCCCCCCTGTATTTTCCTTTACTTGTATATGCCAAGCAACCTATAGGTTTTTCATTACTATCATCTCGTTGTCATTGTTCATGTCATCAACTCAATCTGCTAAAGGTCATGATCATCTTATCATGTCGTCAAAGATATGTCAGTTATCTAGGGTCTTCTCATGTCCACCAACTTATCAACAATATGATTTCCAACATGGATTTTTCACACTAGTAACTTGATTGCAGACTTGAACTAGGTGGAAAATAGTCAATTCCCTAGTCTACCTTCTGCAAGTCTGTAGAAACTTTACCAAAGGTTATATCTTCACCTTTACAACATTGGACTACTACTTGTATCCACATAAAATGGGATCAACCCATCGTTTTTGTATTAACACAAGGGAAAAGAGCTTCAACAATTTCTTTCTGCTTATATCCTTCAATGTAATGTAGCCACCGAAATCAAAATCAAGAATAAAAAAACTTTAACTATCTTTGTTGAAAATGTTGATCAACACTTTAGCTGCCTCAGTGACTGTACACCCAAAATCAAAGATGAATATTAAAATTCCATTGCGGATTCCTTAATCAATTAGGTTCACAAAAATCAGATATTTGATACACTTTAACATATACATAGCTGTTGTCCTTAATTAATGTGTTAATCACCTTCCTTTGTTGCTATCTACCCAGTTTCTAAGAGATCTCTTTCCCACGAAACAAAAATTCTTATGCTCCTTGCTCTTGATGTATTTGTAACTTCGTAATGTGTTCATCCATATATCTTATGTATTGTACCCAGATGTTTATTCTGGGATGTGTCTATAATGTATTTGAGTCATTTCATTCCTCGATGTTCCTATTGGGAGATTCTATAATGTAAACAAGTCATGTCAAGTCATTGTGGGTAACCGTCCTATTGGTCAAGGGTTAAAGTCCCCTCAATTGTGGGGCCCTAGGTTTATTATACTATCCTAGAGAATTCGACCCTAGGTGAGTCATTGTAAGTTGGGGAAATAGTCCCCACCATTGTGTCAAGGATAACCCTCCTTGTTGGTTGAATGAGGCAAAGGCCCCACAAGTTGTGGGGCACTAGGGATATTAGGCACTCCTAGAGATGTTGGCTCTAGTAAGTAATTGTTAAGTGAGGCCGACATGTTGGAGTGGGCTTCAATTGAATGAAATAATATAAATAGAGAATGAGCCTCTCTATTTTTCACACACACACTCACTCATTGTGGAACGTGACTGAGAGAGAAGACACTAGGATCAGAGAGAGAGCCTACTGTTGTCGAGAGATCATCTTTATGTTTTTGGGTTTTACATTTGGTGCTGATTCTATCTCTGAGGAAGTTGCAGGGTTTTCTCCTTTATGGTTTCCTTGAGGAAAATTCTTTGTGTCTCTTGTCTCTTGTGTTTTATTGCTGTGCATTTTATTCTCTAAGTTAAAGATCCTAATATCATAATGCTAGCTTGAATGATAAAATTCTAACAGGGTATAAGAGCTAACTTGAGAAGAAGACATTGTGTAGCTGTAGAAGCTAGGGCTTATTACTTTTAGGGTCTCTCTCCACAATCTAGCAACAAAAGTATGCTAGGATGACTCTCCATTGAAGGGCGCATCCTTCTATCTAAGCAGAATTTGATTCCGAGCATTTTCAGTTTTTGGTGCAGGAAATTAGGGCTTCTTACAGAAGAGGAATTTTTGAGTGAGCCCGACATAGGATTTCTCTCCTCATCAAAATCGAATTTTAGAGACCCGGGTGATTATTTTTGGTTGGGTGAAACTCCGGGAAAGTCAAACCCTAGTTTGACCTCAAGCTATAAAAACCCTAAAATACTAAAACTGATATGTTTTGGTACATTCGCTATATCTTGGGATTAGAGAAGGCTTAGGAGCTGAAAATGGCATAGGGGAATATAAAATCCTTGTGTACATTGTGTGTAAAATTTTTCCTTAGATTCACTATATTCTAGGAGATATGGTCCCTCCACATTAGGGTTTCAACCTCTTCTAGAATTCATCCCTAAACCAGACACGTGGGGATAATTGCTATATATTGGGATAAAAAAGTCCAAATGAAAATTTTGAAGATTTTCCAGAAAGGGAACAGACCGTATTTTATGTGGTCTGAGTTTCAGGCCCAGAAGATGAAATAGTGACATGTGGCAGAGCGTACAACTTCGTTGTTCTGAATAGTCCTATAACAGGCCACCTTGCGAAAATGATCATAAGTCCCAATTGGTGAAACCAATTATGATGAAACCTATAGTGTTGAAATAGAGACAGGAGAGGATACCTCAGTGAGAATTTTCAGACATAGAGGAGCAGTAATTTCAGAGATACCGTAAAAATAGTAACAGACATTTCTGTAGAAACAATTGGAAAACTAGGGCTTCCTGTTCCGAGAGCTTCCCTCCACTATTTTCAGAAAAGGAGTACATTGGAAAGCTCAACTATAAGAGATATATCTTTCTATCCAATCATATCTGAAAGATTCCAAGTTTTGAAAATTAGGGTTTCTCTGACAAACCCTACATCAACCAGCTCTGCAACCAGGACGGACACCTCAAATCGGTAAGATCTAATATTTTTCTATTTCCATTTGAGGTTCTCATTTCAAAGTGATCTATCACATCATCTTGATGGTAATCTTGGTGAAGTTGACAACTTCCAAGCATGGAAGTATATGATCTCTCTAAAGAAAATGAATTGAACACCTACATAAGTAGAGAGGCTCCAGTTCCAGAGGGAGATGAGGCTCAAAGAAGATTATTGTTGATTTAGTCACGGATCAACTTGTACCACAAGTGTCTTCCCTAAAGTAACTGAAAGAGATGTTTGACTCCTTGACCAAGCTATTTGAAGGGAAGAACATAAATCAGAATATGACCTTAAGAAACTAGTTGAAGAATGTGAAGATCCAGAATGCAGAGACCATACAGTCATCTCTCAAATCAAAGAACAACTTGTAGTAGTAGAAGAAGAAGTGGTGATAGCCACTTTGAATGGCCTCCCAGGATCATGGGATTAATTCATGAGAGGAATGTGTGCCAAAAGGAAGTGATTACTTTCAGCAGACTCTAGGAGGAGAACACACAAGAAGAAGAAGCTCGACTCATAATAAGAGAAGAGAAGATGGGAGCAACTGAAGATCAAGCTCTGACCATCCAAAGAAGATCCCTCAACCAATGAGGAATATGAAGATCTCAACTCTTGAAGAACCTCTTATCCATATTATCATTTGGATAAGAAACAATGCTATTATGAATGTAGAAGACGATGAAGCTAAAGGCTCAAGAAGGAGTCTACCCATGAAACAAATAAAGATAAGTATTCAATTGTCATTTCATGATATTTTTTTTTTATGCATTTGTTTATATTCAGTTAATGTATTATGCATGATAGAATGTTTGCATTAATGATAATAAACTACTAATATTGATCCATATGGATATCGATGGCCACCCACCTATTCCACTGGCTCAAAACAATCATCCATTGTGGCAGTTTCCTAGTTATTTTTCTATAGTTTTTCACATCCTAAACTTTCGGGGCCGTTTTGAGGCCCTAAATGACGTTTTTTGGAGATTTAGGGCCAAATAGTTGCCATCAGCATGCATTTGGCCGACCAAAAGTTGTAAATCTTAGACAGACCTTTCCAACGAGCTATCGAATGCCCAAATCGGGGATTGTATGCAAAAAGTATGACCCCAGGAAGTTGACTGTTAAACTTACCACCTCGGGGCTGCAAAATTTATGACGGTTCATCTTATAGGGTTACGTTTTGGAATTTTAGGGTTCTCACCTCATTCTTATTATAAATAGGCCCCTTTGGCCTCATTTTGTATTCATCTTGGCATGAATGAGTGTAGCAGCCACATCTCTTCTCAGAGATAGCTACCACCATTCTAGCAATTGTATTACAGTCTATTCTATTTCCACCATTTAATAGAATATGTGTTTACTGTATCTTTGTTATCTTTGCAAAATGTCTATTATTATGATTATGTATATGTTCTTTCATTTTGTTCATGCATAAATTTGGATCAAATATGCATATGATGGGTAAGTATCTCATGGTGCTATACAACTCTCCATTGCTACTTATCTAGAATGAAACCTCTTTACTGACATATTGTATTAGTGCACAATCTCAATGTTGTGTTGGTAGAGATGGAAGGCATCTAGAAAAGTTTCCCTGAGATATGGATGAATGTTGTACTGGCTAAAATAGTTGCATGATCATATATTTATGCATAAGAAGGTTTCATTATGAATATACCTTATGAAATGTTTCTAACCATACAACTAATGCATTTGACTTGTAGGAAAGATCGCATACATAATCGCCTACAAGCAAAGAAGGATGAGACTTGTTCCGAAGAACAAGTGACGACAGTTCAAGATGAAGAATAATATGATGAATGCAACAACATCATTGATGCAGAACCTTCCATTTATGAAGAAGTAACCAAGAAGAAAGGGAAGACCAGTTCAAGAAGAATGATGTCTAGGATGCAGTATCGATACATGAAGGGAAGTTCGTAGTTCCATCATGCAATATATGGAAACATCGTGGGATACAAGGCAAGATTCATAGCATGAGGCTTCTCATGAAAAGAAGGCATAGACTATGAAGAGACATTTGCTGCCAGTGGGAGTTGAAACACATACATGATGAGCTTGATAAAGATATTAACCTTTTCTACAAGGTTGAAGATGAAATTCTATACAATAGATGGATACATAAAATAGTAGTAGCATAGGAAGCTACATGTCACTCTGGTACAAAATGTTATAGTGCGTAGAGTACAGAAGACAGAGGGAGTATGATGCTATGCTTCAGAGCGAGTGACTATAGAATATCTTGAGGTTCGACATGGTATGGCAGGATGGACAGATTACTAATGAATCTAGGCCTTACTAAGAGTGAAGAGGATTCCAACCTTTGCTTCAAGGTTGAAGCCAAAATACCAATGATGCCCCAGTTATGTGTCGATACACTATTTTCTAGGCATAAAAGTGTGGTAGAATCCAGATGGAATCTTCCTTGGAAAAGGGAAGTATGCAGTAGAGATCCTGAAGAGGTTCAGGATGATGGACTGGAAGGCCATGACCACACCTATGGCATTGAGCATGAAGCTATTGAGTGATGCTTCATCAGAGACTATTGATTCCATGATGTATCATCAGATGATTTGTTTCTTGATGTACTTGACAGATACAAGACCAGATATTCACTTTGTTGTGAACACATTGAGATATGTTCAATTGATTGCTGCAAAGCATATTCTGAGGTACCTGAAGGGTATATTTGATTATGGGCTCAAGTATGAGGCGAATCAAAAGTTTGACCTGGAGGGTTCTGTTGATTTAGATTGGGCAGGCAGTTCCATCGATAGGAAGAACACTTCAGAGTGTTGCTTCCGTATGGGATTAGGTGTGATCTCTTGGTTTAGCAGGAAGAAATATTGTGTGGCATTGAGTACAGCTGAAGCAGAGTGTGTCACAGCTTGTTCATCTAGTTGTGAAGTAGTATGGCTAAGGAAGATACTGTATGATTTATTTGATCTCCAGTTAGATGCTACTTGTATATATTGTGACAACCAAAGTTGTGTGAAGTTGTTGGAGAACTCGGTGTTCCATGACAAGTCGAAGCATATCGAGATGAAGTATCACTATATCTGGGATATGGTGCAAGGGGGAGCAGTGAAGCTCCAATATGTTACAATGGATGAACATATATCTTATGTGTTGACGAAACCATTAGCTAGAGTGAATTTTGAGTACTTCAGGGGGAAGCTTGGTGTTCTCCAGATCAATGTTCCTTCCATGGGGAAGTGATGAGTTTGTGAGCCATTCTAACATGGTGAGAGGATTGGTTCCTTCCATGCTTAGATGTAAGGGCTGAGCCATTCTTTCATGGTGAGAGGATTGAATCCTTCCATGTTAGATATGAGTGTTGAGCCATTTTGATATCACTGTAGGATTGGTTCCTACATGATCGGATATATGGGCTATTTCCATTCTTGGAATGGAGGTGCTTGGTCAGTTACCAGGAATACTTGGTCTAGGACCAAGGGCCATTCTAATATGACAAGAGGATGTGTTCCCACATGATCAGATAGGAGTGCATGCCCATTCTGATGTGATTGAGGGATGTGTTCCCACTTGATCAGATATAAGGGTTGATTCCATTCTCTTGGAGAATTGAAGCACCTGGTTAGTTACCAGGAACCCTCAACCTAAGGTTGAGAGCCTTTCTAGGAACGTTGCAGGATGTGTTCCCGCATGGTTGGATGTAAGTGCAGAGTCTTTCCAATAAGGTTGTAGGATGTGTTCCAGCATGGTTGGATGTAAGTACAGAGCCCTTCTAACAAGGTTGCAGGCTGTGTTCCCACATGGTTGGATGTAAGCGCAGAGCCCTTCCAACATGGTTGCAGGATGTGTTCCTACATGGTTGGATGTAAGTGCAGAGCCTTTCCATCATGGTTGGAGGATGTGTTCCCGCATGGTTGGATGTAAGTGCACATCCTTTCTAGCAAGGTTGGAGGATGTTTCCCACATGGCTAGATGTAAGTGCAGAGCCTTTTTAGCATGGTTGTAGGATGTGTTCCCACATGGCTAGATATAAGTGCTAATCCTTTCCAATAGGGTATTGGGATGTGTTCCCTCATGACTGAATGTGAGTGCTAGGCATTTCTGATGTGATTATAGGATTGGTTCCTACATGATCAGATGTGAGTGTTGGGTGTGCCTTTCTGAAATGGTGTTGGATGTGTTCCTCTCATGGTCAGATGTAAGTGCTGAGCAGGCCATTCTAACTTGGTGTCAGATATAAGCGTTGGATCTGTAGAACTTCCTGTGATGATAAGTATCAGAAGATAGCACCCGTGATGATGATCTAGCAGTGATGATCCAGATCCAGCAGTGATGATCCAGATCGAGTGATTATGGTCCAGATCGAGTGATGATCCAAATCTAGTGATGATGATCCATATTGAGTGATGGTCCAAATCTAGTAATGATGATCCAGATCGAGTGATGATCCAAATCTAGATGAAGATGACTTGAATATGACATGGAATCGATGATGATCCAGATGATACAGAGAAGAATACTTGTGCTGATAAATTGTGTTGAGAGAATACCTTCCTAGTTAAGAGGGAGTGTTGATGTATTTGTAACTTCATAATGTATTCATCTGTATATCTTATGTATTATACCCCGATGTTTATTTCGGGATGTGTCTATAATGTATTTGAGTCATGTCATGCC
Organism: Pseudotsuga menziesii; assembly: GCA_001517045.1. NCBI lineage: Eukaryota > Viridiplantae > Streptophyta > Pinopsida > Pinales > Pinaceae > Pseudotsuga > Pseudotsuga menziesii. The sequence goes on along the minus strand of LPNX010577146.1, from coordinate 188,467 downwards.
TCGATGTTCCTATCAGGAGGTTCTATAATGTAAACAAGTCATGCTAAGTCATTGTGGGTAACCCTCCTATTGGTCAAGGGTTAAAGTCCCCTCAGTTGTGGGTCCCTAGGGTTATTAGACTATCCTAGAGATGTCAACCCTAGGTGAGTCATTGTAAGTCAGGGAAATAGTGCCCACCATTGTTTTAAGGATAACCCTCCTTGTTGGTCGGAGGAGGCACAGTCTGTACAAGTTGTGGGGAACTAGGGTTATTAGAAAGTCCTAGAGATGTTAGCTCTAGTAAGTAATTGTGAAGTGAGGTCGACATGTTGGAGTGGGCTTCAAGTGAATGAAAGAATATGAATAGATAGTGATCCTCTCTATTTATCACACACACACTCATGTATTGGGGCGCATGAGTGAGAGAGAAGACACTGGGATCAGAGAGAGAGACTATTGTTGTCAGGAGATCATCTTTATGTTTTCAGGTTTTACTTTTGGTGCTGATTTTATCTCTGAGTAAGTTACAAGGTTTTCTCCTTTATGGTTTCCCTGAGGAAAATTCTTTGTGTCTCTTATCTCTTGTGATTTATTACTTTGCATGTTATTCTCTCAATTAAAGATCCTAATATCATAATGCTAGCTTGAATGATAAAATTCTAACACTTGCTACGGATATCTTTCATAGAGATGAGAGCTTGATTTCATACTATGCTTGCATCATAATATTATTGTGGTTCTTGCTGATCCAGTGGGAAGACCCAAGTTTTAGAGGTTAAACACTTGAAAAAACTTCATAAATCAGACATGTGGTTGTCCTATTATCCAGCCGAATTCAGAGATGATCTTAAGCACTTTTTCTTCCATTATGAAATGAGGCGAATTTCCTTCTATTTATACACATTTTTCATAAATTTACTAAACTGACTAAATTAACATATGTGCAAAGGGTTTTAGGAACAATCCTCTAAGCACATGGTTCCAACATACATGCTTCAACGATAATTATCATATTGATCTAACATCAGCGATGTCACCATATCCACAATTTCTTTATCAAGTACAAGTGCAAGTGGACTCATCTAATGTCCAAGGGTTTCATGACCTTATCAAGCCACAAATAAACATCCTACCCACAAATCACCACATAATGGGTTATTTGTACCACTTGGTGTTCCAATTCCCATACCATGTCTCCAATACCCAAACTGTCATGTTCTTCTTTCCATGTCATCAACCTTTATTACTCCTTTTCCATTAATGTCTTGTCATCAATGACAACTTTCCGCATCGAGTTATGTCCTAGGAGAGGTCACAACAAAGTACAAGGTATCCCACAAGTTCACGACTCAATACTAACAACCTCAAAGGTGGTCATAGTTCTACATACTGGGAACACAACCATTTCACCCACAAGATCAAGGTGTACCTTCAAGTGGGGAAATAACAGTTTTTGTCTTAGCTTCCTCAACAAATTTATTGGTTGTAGCCATATCCTATTCAATTCTTTCATTTGTCTTGGTCAAGCCACATTTAATGAGTATGAGCTTCATATTCATTATAGAATGTGTTGGGAATCCTAGGTGGAATTACACCTCTTGTGACTAATTTGAACCTGCTCAACTAGAAAATAATTGGAAGAATTTTATTTCTACACATGTAATAAAATTATAAATGGATAAAAGGAAGAAAACAATGTATCTTAGACCTTCCTTTATATAATCATATATACATTATGATCATACTTCGTCTCTCAGGATACAAGCCACTAACAAAACAATGGACATACCTAAGAGAGATATAGATAGGTAGTTGTAGGGAAGAGTGAGACAAATCCAAAACTCAAGTTATTAATCAAACCAATCTAGAATTAAGGATAAAATTTCAATCACATTGATGCAATAAATGACAATCTTTTAGGACATTCATACATTAAGAAAATAGAATCTCCTTTCAAATGTGTAGAGGAAACCTTAACCCACACTCTATCATGTCCATTAGACTGTTATACACTTCCATACATTAGACTGTTATACACTTCCATACATCGTAGCATCCTCAAGGAAACTGAAAAGTAGCACAAGAAACCTATATAAATTATAAACAGGACCGGCATGCTGCAATAGGATGAACAAGAACCACAACAGTCATGGTAAAGGTCATGTTAGTCACCAACAATAACACACTCACAAAAAATACCTCAAAATAGTCAGTAAATCACAGATCGAGTCAAATCAGACCAAAGGACAGTCATGGTTCCTTTATAAACAAAGAACAATAGAAACATTGCACTAAAATCAATTCCCTCTACTTAAGAATATACTTTTGTTACTAATAACGCTTTGCACTTCTCCACTTTACCTTCTACATTCAAATTCTTCTTAAACAACAATTTTCTACTAATGAATATTCTTCTAGATTGTAACTCAACTAGATTACAAGATTCATTTTCATCCAAGGAATCCATTTCTTCAACCATGTCCTTCTTTCAAATATCACTATACTCTGAATCAATAGCTTCCTTCACATTTCTAGGATCATCATCAGTAATAGATAAAGAAAGCTAGACTGAAAATAGGGACGAGAATACCTTTTTGGTTTCCTTCTTTCTAGAGATGATCTCCTCAAAATTGGGGCATGGAGTTCTTCTTTGTGTGATATATATTCTTCTCTTGACTTGGATGCTTCGTCAATTAATTCAAACTCTATTTTATTTGATTCCTTTTCCATTAGAGTCAGATACTATTTGGGAATTTCTTTGAACTCTCTAAATCAACATCTTTATTGTAAACAATATTCTTAGTTACCTGATTCTAAAGTTTAAAACCTTTCACATGATCTTTATAACTCATAGAGATACACCTTTTAGATTTATTATATACTTTACTTATTTTCTGCCATGGAACATGTACATAAGCATCACAACCAAAAAATTCAAATGTTTAATATAGGGTTTCTTACCAGTCCATACATCATGCATATTTTTGTCAACCAACGTTGACGTGGGTTCCTAATTCACCAAATAATATTTACCAAATAACATGCACTATGCACTACATCTGTCCATAATTCTTGTCTTCTCCTCACACTATTGAGGTTGCTTTGTTATTTTCGATCAACATCCTATTAACTCTTTTAACAGCTACATTATGTTGAGGTGTGTATTGAGTATTTTTCTTCCTTTATATACTACATTTCATAAAGAATTCATTACTCCCCACCATAATGTGTCCTCAACAATATTTTATTTTCTATTTTATTCTTTACATGTCTTCAATTATTTAAACTTATAAAATAATTAAAATAATTTTGAAGGAAATAAATCCATGTGTTCCTTGAGAAATCATCTATAAATGAAACATGACACAAAGATATTCCTAATGATGGAACATGGAACAGTCCAAACACATTATTGTATATTATCTATACAATTCTATTTTATCTTGTAGTACTAGATGCAAATATTACTCAATTTTGTTTTCCATATATACAATGCTCACAGAGATTAAAATCCATAGTGCAATCATACATACCTTAAGCCATAACTGAGTTTCCTTGCAATGCTTAAAATACCTTCTCTCCGATATGCCCAACCTTTTATGTCATAAAAATTTCTTTCCTCCAAATTGAGTTGACATTCTATCTTCTTGATATACTTCGTTAGGCACACCTAATTATTACATTCACCAATGATGGTGTTTCCCAATAGTTTGTACATAGTTCCATTTTCAACTCCCTTCATCATGACCTTTCATCCTAGAACCATTTTGCATTTGTTTTTTCCAAACATAGTATATAATCTTGCATCATCAATATGTAAGATGGATATCATGTTTCATGCTAGATTTGGAATGTGCAATACTCCATGAAGATTTATAATCTTTTCGTCCTTTAGATTCAAGTTAACTCTTCAACATCCACTAATAAATTGATTGTTGAATAATCTCCCCGGAATACATCTCCTTCATTGTACTTTTCATATCCACAAAATCATTCCATATGAGGATTCATATGAAAAGATGCATCCCATTGAATCGGTCTTACATGATGATTTGAACACGTACCCGTGGAAGTTAAGTAGACATCCCCTCCTTCCAAGGAGGTCTTCACCTTTGTGGAAGGGGTATCATCATATCCCTTTGCTTTCTCAACAATATTATATCTACAATCCTTATTACAGTTCCCAACTCTACCGCATTTCCAACACTCCCTTTAATATTTTCTTAGGGATTTATATCTTCCCTTAGACTTATATCTCCCCCCATATCCCTTATTTTTATTTTTCTCATGGGGGAAACTCATCACAAGTGAAGTATCCATGATATCATTGTCCATGGTTTTCCACCTCATTTCTTCTGATAGAAAGGATGCTACTATTTCATTGAATTTTAAGGTCATTTGACTAGCTCTATTTATCGCTACAATAAAGCTATCCCATGGATTTGGAAAAGAGCACAATAATGTAATAATTTTATCTTATTTTTCCATTTTAATTCCAACATAGATGATTTGAATTATGATAGTATTGTACACATTTATATCTTCATTACTATGTCACTATCATCCATTTGAAAGTGATATAACGTGTTTACTAGGGACTTTGATTAGTACAAACACCCTAACGTCATCCATAGATTTAATACACTATCTTCTAGAGACACATTCAACAACAAAGAATCTAATAAGTATAATAAGATTATACTTTTTTCCCTTCTTTCGATTTTCTATCAATATTATTTCACTAATGTAGTGAGTGGTGTACGTGGATCCATAGCAATCCACTATTCTCCATCTACGACAACGTCCTCCATTTTAAACTTCCATTACTTAAAGTTCTAGATATTGAAATTCTCAATATCTATCCTCAACCGATTACCATTCTCTTTCAATGCACAAATCACGATTTTGAAACTCACATTGAATGATGGTCTATAACAAACCCAATATCTATAAACCACATCAAACCTCTAGTAATAAATACATCTGTTAGAATAATCAACCCATAGTTAGCTACCTTAGACATTAATTACATTATTTTTGTCTTATTTGCCTAGTTCATGTGTCCCACCTTGTGCAAGTTGTCATTTACCTATCCATAGTGGTCAAACTTTCCTTATTTGACTCATGTAGCACTTGGGAAAGCTCAAGGAATCAAATCTACTTTATTCCTAGCCTCCTAGGTACCCATCTGCTTTTTCTGCTTTATTGCCTGCTTTTTCAGTGTTTTAAGGCAAAAGGAAAAGCTTGACTAGGTGAGGTTGACTAGTTTTTTGTCCTACACATCCTCCTCTCTTTTCTCCTTGGAAAAGCATGTATGAGTTGTCGTTCCATCACTCTTTAGCTTTCCTAAGCCTTTTTGCCAATTCGTGAGCTCCATGACAGATTTGGGATCAGCTTTTACACCTATGGGGGATTTGCTTATTTTTAGTAAGCCTTCTTTTGACTAGATTTGATGTGCCTCCTCATGCAATCGAAACTCCTATGTAATTATTTAATGCAGAAGCCTATGTTATTACAGGGTTGGCTATTGTAAACTTATTGAATATAGTTTAGTGTTCAGCTCATTATTCAGTCTCTTTTGTGAGTGATTTTGCATGATCAATTGACAATTGTTGTGAGTAAAATTAATCTATCACTGGGTTCAATTTCCACATGGTATCAAAGCCATTGTAGATCATTTTCTCTCCTTCAAAATTGTTTTGTAGGTTCGACATCAGTGACTAGGAGCCTTCTACTGACAGCTGGGACAAATTTCTAAGCTATGGATCAATCACAGAAAATTATCTTGACTCCCTTCAATTTATTTGAATGGAAAGCAGAGATGGAGATACTGTTGAGAGTGAAAGGCCTCTATAGGGTGATTATGGCAATAGAAGCAGAGCCCAATGCAGCTGCAGAGAAGATAAAATGGCACAACAGGAGGGATGAGGCCTATGGTCTCCTGTGTCTGAGTATTTCCAGAGACCTCATTTTCCATCTTGATGGATTGACATCACCGAATGAAGTATGGGAGAAGCTTGCTGATATTTTTGGAAAGACTGATGAGATGAGGGGACATCAAATCGAAAATGAGCCGATTTCTCTGAGTCCAAATAGCTTTGAATCCCTGAAGCTATATTTCTCCAAGTTGAAAGCACTTGTTTTGTAGCTGAAACAGTGTGGGATCGAAAAGAAGGGTGATCAGCTGGTCTTGGCCATACTTTCGAAGCTTGGCCATACTCTCGAAGCTTGGCCCTGACTATTGAGTGTTTGTTTCGACCTTCTATGCCACAAAATTGACAGCTCGAACCTGGAAGATTCCTAGCCTTGCAGATTTCATGGAATCTCTCACACAAGAACAAGACAAGCTGGTGATGATGGGCACCATCAAACCATCCAAAGACCAAGCTCTGGTTGCTGGAGATTAGAAGGTGGATTCAAAAAGCAAAAGAAATCTAAAAAGCCACCTGAGCAAAAGAGAGACAAGAAATAGTCTCTGGAGGAGCCACAAGGTTCCAAGAAGAACTACCAAAAGAAGAAAAACAAAGGAGAAATGAGCAAGTGTGCATACTACAATAAGGGAAATCACACTAAAAGCTCTTGTATGAAAAAGCAGATAGACATGCTGACCCAACTCCTAGAGAAGAATGGCATATCCCTTCCAGATAGCTCAAAGAAGAGGGAAGGAGGATCAAGTTCAGAAGACAGAGAGAGATTTCATGCATTGGTTGCTGGCACATCAAGCTCACCCAATTTTATCATTGATTCTGGAGATTCATGACACATGGGTTCAACTAAGGAGGAATCCACCTCACTGGATATGTCAAAAGGTCCACCTATAGTACTGGGAGATGACTCTCTCACTGAACGTTTAGGCAAAGGGAGGATAGATCTTGATCATGGTCAGTTCAGCAATGTGCTGTATGTGCCTGGTCTCGCCTCCAACCTTCTATCAGTGTACCAGATGACTCACACTGGGTCTCCAAAGAAAGTAATATTCTCCCCTGATGAAGTTGAGATCACAGAGATCTCAAGTGGTAGATTCATTGAAAAAGGAGTTGCAAATCATGCTCAAAAGGTATACATGTTCTCACACTTCCTACCCTACTCAAACCCGTTTTCTCTTCTGATTCATGCTAATGAGGCTAGCAAGATTTGGCATGAAATATTTGGCCACCTTAATTACAAGTATCTTTCTGATCTTAGTGAAAAGGAGATGGTCATAGGGTTTCCCAAGATAAAATTTTCCAAAGGAGTCTGCCAAGGTTGTATCCTAGGAAAACACCCAGAGCATAAATCTGAGAGAGCTAGTCATGAGAGAACATCTGCACCGCTCGAGCTGATCCACAGTGATGTTGCTAGCCCATTCCCTCATATGTCCATGAGTCAGGACAAATATGCATTGAATTTCATAGATGACTTTTCCAGGTATTGCTGGGTTTACTTCCTGAAACACAAGTCTGAAGTTTTTGGCCTCTTCAAAGTATTTAAGGCTTTGGTTGAAAACCAGTCTGGGAGGAAACTCAAGGTCCTCAGATCTGACAATGGTGGTGAGTATGTCAAGTCTGAGTTTATTAATTATTGTGCAGATGCAGGTATTCAAATGCAGCATTCTATCCCCTACACACCACAGCAGAATGGTGTTGCAGAGAGGAAGAACAGATCACTGAAGAAGATGGCAACATGCATGATGAAGGCCAAAACATTGCCACCAAAGTACTAGGCCGAGGCTATAAATTGTGCAGCCTATATTCAGAATAGGGTGCCTCATAAACAGCTTGATGGTATGACTCCCTTCGAAGCATGGAGTGGGCACAGGCCAGATGTGACCCATTTCAGGATTTTTGGCTCAAAGGCTTGGGCTAGAATTCCAATAGAGAAGAGGAAGGATTTGCAGCCCCAAAGCCAAGAGTGCCTTTTTGTTGGGTACTTTGAAGACTCAAAAGGGTACAAGCTGATTAATTTGAGCACAAACAAATCCTTCATTGAAAGGTGTGTTTAGTTTGAAGAAGAATCCCTTGCAGCAGTGGAAGTTGGAGAAGCCTCTTCTCCACCTGAACCTCAGAACGTAAGTGAAGAGTTTGTTGAACATGCTGATTCTGATATGTCTGATAGTGATGAGTTTATTGTAGACCCTAACATACCTACAAGGCCAAAATTGGCAGCCAAGACACTACATGCAGCAGGAGAGCTAGCTGGGGATCCCAATGACCCAAGGAGGACTAGATCTCAATTTGAGAGTGGTCTGTGCATGAAGGATCCTATGTTTGCTGAGAAATGCTATTTGATGGTGGAATCTGATCCTCAGACTTATGAAGAAGTAGCAGGAGATCCAAGATGGAAAACAGCCATGAAGGAAGAGTTTAGCTCACTCCAAAAGAGCAACACATGGGAGCTAGTGGATCTTCCCCTAGGGAGGAAGTTAGTTCAGTGTAAGTGGGTCTACAAGACCAAATTTGCTGCAGATAGTTCACCTCTGAAGTATAAGGCTATATTGGTAGCCAAGGGCTACTCACAGGTTCATGGCATATATTACAATGAGACCTTTGCACTAGTGGCAAAGATGGACTCCATCACGCTAGCCTTAGCCATTGCAGCCTCAAAGCAATGGGAGGTACATCACATGGATGTAAAGTGTTCCTTCCTGAATGAAGATCTCACTGAAGAGATATATATGCAGCAACCTCAAGGATTTGCTACTAACCCTTCTCTTGTGTGCAGGTTGAGAAAGTCATTGTATGGGATAAAGCAAGCCCCCAGGGCTTCGTATGCCAAGATTGATAGCTTCTTTCTATCACTGAATTTTGTTCAGTGCAAATCAGATCCAAATGTCTATTTGAAGTTAATTAATGGTTCATTAGTGATCATTGTGTTATATGTTGATGACCTTCTCATTACAGGAAGCTCAATGGATGATATTGCTTCCTTGAAGGGTGTAATGAACCAAGCCTTCTCCATGACAAATTTGGGGCTTGAGATTGATCAAACCAAAGCTGGAATCAAGGTGCACTAGTCCAAGTATGCCTTGGATTTGTTGAACAAATTCAGAATGAAGGATTGCAAAGCAAGCAAAACTCCTTTCCTTTCAGGAGTGAAGCTGGAAGAAGCTAATTCTTGACCTATGGTAAACAATACACTGTATAGGAAATTGATTGGATGTTTGTTGTATCTTACACATACTAGAACTGATCTTTGTTATGCAGTAAGTGTGGCTTCTAGATTCATGGATTAGCCTCAAGAGATCCATTGGAAAGCAGCCAAAAGGATCGTTAACTTTGTTCAGGGAACAAGGACACATGGGATATTCTATAAAGCTAAATTTGATCTTGAGTTGATAGGGTTTACTGACAGTGATTGGGCAGGTGATAGCACAGACAGAAAGTCCACATCAAGATATGTGTTCATGCTTGCAGAAGGGCCAATCAGCTGGTCAAGCAAGAAACAGAGTGCCATTGCACTCTCATCTACAGAAGCAGAGTACAGAGGAGTTGTTAATGCAGCAACTCAATGTTTATGGTTGCAGGGATTACTTGGAGAGTGTGGCTTTGAACCAGAATACTCAACTACCATCTACTGTGATAACCAGAATACCATTCGAATCTGCAAAGATCCAGTTCAGAAGCAGAGAACCAGACACATTGAGATCCATATGCACTACATCAGAGAGCTTGTGCATGATGGCACCATTCACCTACTCTTCTATTAATCTTCAGAACAAGTAGCTGATATCTTCACCAAAGCATTTTGTGAGAAGACCTTCAGCAATCTCAAATCATTGCTAGGGATTGCTGATCATACTGTGAAGCATGAGTGAAGACAAGATTTCCAGATTTTGTTTTATAGTCCATGTTTAAGGGAGGATTTTCCCATGTGGTTTTTGCCTCTTTCCTTGGTTGTATGGACATGCAGTATGTAAAAGGGTGACTAAGCCTTGTTTCTAGGCCCTATAATTTTCTGATATATTACTCATAAGTCAGGCTTAAGGGGGGGTGTTAGAATAATCAACCCATAGTTAGCTACCTTAGACATTAATTACATTATTTTTGTCTTATTTGCCTAGTTCATGTGTCCCACCTTGTGCAAGTTGTCATTTACCTATCCATAGTGGTCAAACTTGCCTTATTTGACTCATGTAGTGCTTGGGAAAGCTCAAGAAATCAAATCTACTTTATTCCTAGCCTCCTAGGCGCCCATCTACTTTTTCTGCTTTATTTCCTGCTTTTTCAGTGTTTTAAGGCAAAAGGAAAAGCTTGACTAGGTGAGGTTGACTAGTTTTTTGTCCTACACATCCTCCTCTCTTTTCTCCTTGGAAAAGCATGTATGAGTTGTCATTCAATCACTCTTTAGCTTTCCTAAGCCTTTTTGACAATTTGTGAGCTCCATGACATATTTGGGATCAGCTTTTACACCTATGGGGGATTTGCTTATTTTTAGTAAGCCTGCTTTTGACTAGATTCGATGTGCCTCCTCATGCAATCGAAACTCCTATGTAATTATTTAATGCAGCAACCTATGTTATTACAAGGTTGGCTATTGTACACTTATTGAATACAGTTTAGTGTTCAGCTCATTATTCAGTCTCTTTTGTGAGTGATTTTGCATGATCAATTGATAATTGTTGTGAGTAAAATTAATCTATCACTGGGTTCAATTTCCACAACATCCCCTTAAATCCAGCAATCAAGCTGTGATACCACATGTAAGTTTTAAACTTGTGGAGAGAAGCAAAGCATAAATATTATTTTCAGAAAAATAGAGATTAGATAACAACATTCACACATAATACACAAAGATCAACCTTGGATATCCTTAACTTAGAAAACCATCAAAACTTAGAGTCACACCTCTCACTTTCTCATGAATATTATTTATCACTCACAATACATTATGTAAGTATTCCATATCATCGATCCTTATATGTTGATCCAGATTAGAAATAGAGCCTTATAACTTAACCAAGATTAAATGACATCTTTAAAATAAACCCAAAATAGCCTAAAATAATCCAAATATTCGCTTGTGAATTGTGAGACACAATCATACAAATGAGACCCCCCACACAAATTCACATATATTACACATACACAATAATATATTCCGAACGTTAACTTGATTTCTACATTTGATCTTTTTACACCGTATTCTAAGAAGTTGTACAAGTACCTCTATTATTTACTTTAGTGATCATATTGTTTCCTAGGTTTGCATTATAACTAAACTGCCATCATTGCATTCCATTACATTCAATGAGCCCCAATAACTTCGTATAAATCTTAAGGAACTTATTTTTTACCTCAAGCATGGTGCAATCTTAAAGACATATATATGGTGCGTAAAACCTCCTAATTATATCCATAACCCACTTGTAGGACATAATTTCCTAGAGAGGATAAGTGTTGTAGATTTAATCTTTGTTCATGGTTCTTAAACCTAAGAACAAATTTTTAAGTGTCGAAGGCAATAAATTTTCTTCTTCAACCATGGTAAAGGCCTTGAAGTCCATTAATGTTGCAAAAATTAGAGTAAGGGAACCCATAACCATAATCGAGGGCATAGATCACCTAAGAAGGGCCTATGTGGTGATTCAAGGACACCATGACATTTATTTATCTTCACGGTATTCATAGAGGACACATGTAGGTATGCATACAAATATACTTCATTAAATGTTCGTGGCTCTTTAAATCACTACACAAGCCCATAAGATTATGTAGAATTAATTTAATTCTCTCACAATATTTTTATATATATCAATATTAGAATGTTTCATACTTCTTCATCGCGAATTACTTACTTTAATATATATATAAATGCCTTGATTCGAATAGAGCTCGTTAATTTTTAATCGTTTAGTTATCAATTTTCAAAGCTCTAATGATGATATATATTGAATTATGAACATACTTACATCGAAGGAGTTTTCCCTATGGAGACACAGTCTCAAAAGATTCCTTGTCTCCCTCGCCATTAACATTCCGAAACGTGTTGTATGGTGATTGGTGAGTTAAAATTTCCATAGTTAAAATTTCCGGTTAGTATATCTCGTGATCCGACAAAGACGGAAGAATGTGGCATGGAGTTAAAATGCTCAGGCTTTATTCTGGACCATGGCGTGTCCAATTGAACTATGATCTTAAAACACTCTAGCTTTATTCTGTACCAAGGCATGTCCAATTGAACTATGTTCTAAAAACACTCGGGCTTTATTCTATCTATTTGTATTCTTTCTGCTTAAATTCTTCATATTTTGGCCTCTAAATTGGTAGGATTTACTAGAAGAAGAAAAAGAACCGGAGATAAAATGCAGAATATTGCAGGAAGCATGCCCAATTAAATTTTATTTTACAGAGTAACTATTTAACAATATTTTGGTAGGTACAGCAGGCCCATGGCTAGAATTTTTGGTTATCATATCCCGTGAGCCAGAAAACAATATTTTGGTAGGTATAACAAGCCCATAGTTAAAATTTATTTGTATTATATCATGTGATCCAGCAGGGACCGAAGAAGGCAGCATGGAGTTGGTCGGTTAAATATAAGGAGCACTTTCAAGCTTATCTCAAGTTTCCACCTCCTTCAGGAAGGAAAAGTTTTAGGCTCAAAATGCATTACATTTTTTTCCACTTTGCCTCATTTCCATTTCCAGGATCTACTTGGGAAATTAAGTAAATTTCCATAGGATTTAACTATAACATTGTAATAATTTCCACTTTGGCAGCTATTTTGGTCCTAGCCCGGGCTCTCTTAGTATCAGCCATTTTTCAGGTCGTTTCAATTTGTTCCATTGGAGTGTTTGGAGTTAGGAAGCTTCAAAAATGTGGCGGCATCAACGTGGATCTAGACCTGATCAATGCGGGAAAACAACATTTGTTATTTCTCGCTTTCATCAATCCATATCGATGCCTTTACCATGGTCCACCTTTACATAGAGCCATTTGCAGGTGATTATTCACTAAGAGTTTATCACTAGTTTATCCAATCTATGATATATGTCGCTTCATATTTATTCATGACGAGATTGGAAACACTATCAGTTTTGGTCTTCTCCTCCCATTAATGTTTTCGTCAATACTCTCGAGTGTCGAATTTGGAGTCTGTGGGAGAGTTTTTATTATGATACTTGTTTAAGGAACTGTGAGTTCAGGGATGGTTAGGGATACCTTTGTGACTCCAAATAATAATAACAAAAACAACAGTAATGATTAATATTCCCACCTTCAATTGGTCTTCAATAGCCTGCAAAAATTCTTCCTTTAGAGTTTAGCCATTGGTGTTACGATATTGCAAAGATTTCTATCGTTAAAGTTTTTCCATTAGGGTTACAAAACTGTAGAAATTAATTTGGAGGTGCCATGGTTACATGGAACCTCTATCACTTTCCACGCCCCTGGTTAAATTTTTCAGTTAAATGTGTTTTTACAGAGTATTTATTTAAGAATATTTTGGTATGTACAGCACACCCATGGTTAAAATTCAAAATTGGTACGGTCCCATTTAAACAATGACAAAAAAACTTATGTCTAATGTTTAAAGAAGGATTAAATTCACATTTCCATATCAAAACAAATAACACAAAAAAATTAAACTTAGAATTTTTGAAATTGTTATTGCGGAAGTGCTGTTATCGCTATGAAAAATTCCATACAAAATTAAATCCAATACAAAAAATAATAATAAACTTATGTTTCATACATTATTATTATGGAAGTGTTGTTATCACAACAAATCCCATTCCACTCCATCAAAAAGCAAGGTTCAGATATCCAAGTTGTTATATTATATATGTTTTTTATAGCGTAGAGAGCTTGAGTTGTATATTAAGAATTATAAGGTTACATATTCATCTATCTCGTTAAATATTATTTGAAAAAATATTGTCTAGCGAAATTTTGATGACTATAATCCCAAAATAAATTCCAATTGTAGTCAACTTTGTATTTTAACCATCTAGGGAAGGTGCTTACTATCTCGTAGATATGTTGTTGCTGGAGAATCATACACGTTGTAATACTCTAAAGCGTTGATTATAGGAGGGAGGGTGGAGTTAGTGGCTGAGACAAGAGAGAAATGGAATTACTGATCTGTTTGATTGGGTAATTGGTAGTTCTGATTTGACTGAATGGATAGGAATCTAAGATCTTGAGCAAAATAATCTCGCTCCAAAGTTACAAAAGGCGTTTTCACCATTTACAGTCACGTAAAAAGATCTGGATTCAGATGTATTTAGCGTCTCTATAATCTCTGCAAAATACAAAAGAAGTAATGATTTTATCCCCCCCCCCCCCGCTATAAAGAATCGAGTTGGTTCTAAGCTATGTAAAACCCATGCCGTAGGCATGACAAAACCGAGAGGAAGGTCTTTGCAGGTAGTGTTCATTAATATGGATGAACGACCATAACCCATAAACCTTACTGCAGGTGGAATGTTTGAATTAGGTAAATATGGTGCCAAAATACGGTCGAAGTTGTCATGAGGATACCATTTTAATTAAATGTACAAATCTATTACGTTCAATCACTAAAATAAAATATTACCACTCGCTGGTATCGGTGGTATATAGAGATATATTTTCTTATATAAATATATTGCCACAAACCGGATGATCACAATGGATATCAACCCCACTAGCTACATAATTATCATGACTAAATATATAAAATTGAAAATGTTTACCCAATAGGAAAAGGTCTATCAAATCCACCACTTCTCCACTAGGAATACAATATTGTTCCTGGCTTAGCCTCTCCATACATGCCATCTTGAAGCTTCCTCAATTCGATAGCAGAGATAAAGGAATCATCAGACTCAAAAGTTCTTATCAAGCAAATGTGCAACACTCTGCTAGAACTAACCAATATTGGTTCATAATAAATTCCATATCAATTTGTGATTGTGACATTTTCCATAGTCAAGATACCCTTCGTCTCTATAGAGAAAGTGAAGCTTGGCATTTGTTGAAGTCCACTGAAATTTCCAAGAGAAAACGATAATATTTAGAGTTATGGCACATGAGGATCAACATGTAAGTGATAGCAAGACTTCTTGAGAGGCTTTGAAAAGAAGCATAGTCTATTCAAATAAGTACCAGAGTTGTCATTATAAATACCTTGTGATGCAGTGTCATAATTAGATACGATTGTTGTCTGACTGAATTCGTCTATGTATTTAGAATCAGGAACCGATTTCATCTATGTAATTAGAATCAGGAACCCATGTTATATTCTTTGTGTCATTGTAACTTGTTTCGACTCCAATTAGAAAAAAAATACTATTTATTAAAATAAAAATCAATATATTTCAATGAGAAAAATGTCTTCCACACTCTCACACCTTCTCAATTTCCAGTTTCGAGTTCGGATTATGAAAGTCTGCTCCTCCACTTACGAGACAAGTTCCCGCATTTTCACTCTTTTCGGGTTTCCAATTTCCATTTTGGGATGCGGAAGTCCACTTCCAAACTTTTGAAACTTGCAATTCTTCACTTTCCTTGATTCCGCACTGAGCTCTTAATTTAGACACTCTCCATTGATATTAAGAGTCATGCAAATAATATTATTAATACAAACATACCATTAGAATCACATATTTGTATTTTAAAATAGTGGTTATGATTACAATCACATATGATATTGAAGATTATGTTTTCATGACTCCATTTCAAAAGAGAAGTGATTGGTTAATTAATACAAGCACTTAACTTTTAAATATTTTTTAAATACTCATAAAAAATTAAATTTTTAAATTTTTATTCTTTTAGATAAATTTAAATTATTTATAATTTCATTAACTCTCAACTTCAATTTAAGAGGTTTCCAAGTCATTGTCCCCGAATATTTACATTAAAATTAATCTAAATTTTATACACTCTCACACCTTCCCAATTTCCGATTTCTGGTTTGGATTGCATAAGTCAGCTCCTCCACTTATGAAACATGATTCCCACACTTTCATACTTCTACAGTTTCCAATTTCCATTTCGGGATGCGGAAGCTAGCTTCGATACTTTTGAAACTTGCAATTCTTCACTTTCGTGGGTTCCGCACTCAGTACTTTTTAAACTTGCAATTCTTCACGTTCGCGATTTCTGCACTCCGCTCTTATTTTACACACTGTGTATTGATATTATATTAATATTATTTTAGTCATCTAAATAATATTGGTTTGTATTTTAATATTAATTAAGAGTCATGTAAATAATATTATTAATACAAACATACAATTATAATCACATATTTGTATTTTAAAATAGTGGTTATGATTAGAATCACATATGGTTTTGAAGATTATATTTTCATGACTCCATTTCAGAGGAGAAGTGAGTGGTTAATATAAACACTTAAATTTTAAATATTTTTTAAATAATCACAGAAAATTAAACCCTTAATTTTAATTCTTTTTATATAAATTTAAATTATTTATATCTTCATTAACTCTCAGCTCCAATTTAAGAGGTTTCCAAGTCTTTGTCCTAGAATATTTACAATAAAATTAATCTAAACTTTAGACTCTCTCACACCTTCCCCATTTCATATTTCCAGTTCGAAAGTCGGCTCCACTTACTAAACACGATTTCCACACTTTCACGTTTTTCGATTTTCTGTTCACGATGCGGAAGTCGGCTTCGAGACTTTGGAAAGTTGCAATTCTTCACATTCCCCGGTTCTGCACTCCGCTCTTATTTTACACACTCTATATTGATATGATATTAATATTATTTTAGTCATCTAAACAAAATTGGTTTGTATTTAATATTAATTATGAGTGAGGTTAATAATATTATCAATACAAACATACTATTAGAATCACATATTTGTATTTTAAATTAGTGACTATGATTAGAATCACATATGATTTCCAAGATTATATTTTCATGACTCCATTTCACACACGAGAAGTGAGTGGTTAATTAATATGAGTTAAATTTTGAATATTATTTAAATAATCATAAAAAATTAAACTATTAATTTTTAATTCTTTTTATATAATTTTAAATTATTTATAATTTCATTAATTCTCAACTCCAATTTAAGAGGTTTCCAAGTCATTGTCTCCGAATATTTACATTAAAATTAATATAAACTTTAGACACACACCTTCTCGATTTCTCATTTCCTATTTGGGATGTGGAAGTGTTTGGCATTTTACACACTCTCTATTGATATTATATTAATATTATTTTAGTCATCTAAATAATATTGGTATGTTTCCAAGTCATTGTCTTGGAATATTTACATTAAAATTAATCTAAACCTTAAACACTCTCACACCTTCCCTATTTCAGATTTCTAGTTAGTTATTATTAAAAAAATACTATTAATTAAAATAAAAATCAATATATCAGAAAAAGGTCTTCCACACTCTCACACCTTCCCAATTTCCCATTTCTTGTTAGGTTTGCGGAAGTAGTCTCCTCCACTTAAGAAATAGGGTTCCCGCACTTTCAATCTTTTTCAGTTTCTGATTTACCATTCCGAATGCAGACTTTCGCACTTTTGAAACTTGCAATTCTTCTCTTTCCCCGGTTGGGCACTCCGCTCTTAATTTACACACTCTCAATTGATATTATATTAATATTTTTTTAGTGATCTAAATAATATTGGTTTGCATTTTAATATTAATTAAGAGTCATGTAAATAATATTATTAATACAAACATATGATTAGAATCACATATTTGTATTTTAAAATAGGGGTTATAATTAGAAGGACATATGATTTTGAAGATTATATTTTCATCACTCCATTTAAGATAAGAAGTTAGTGGTTAATATAAGCACTTAACTTTTAAAGATTTTTTAAATAATCATAAAAAATTAGAGTGTTAATTTTAATTTTTTTATATAAATTTAAATTAGTTATAATTTCATTAACTCTCAACTCCAATTTAAGATGTTTCCAAGTCATTGTCCTTGAATATTTACATTAAAATTAGTCTTAACTTTAGACACCAATTTTTAAATTTAATTTAAGTGTTTTTTCACTTGAAATGCTATTATTAATAAAAAATACTATTAATTAAAATAAAAATCAATATATCTCAATGAGAAATACGTCTCAGTTCGGATTGGGAAAGTCTACTCTTCCACTTACTAAACACGTTCCAGTATTTTCACTCCTTTCTAGTTTCGGATTTTGAGTACTCCATGCAGAAGGCTTCATGACTTTTGAAACTTGAAATTCTTCACATTCCCCAGTTCCCCACTCCACTCTTAATTTACACACTCCACTCATATTATATTAATATTATTTTAGTCATCTAAATAATATTGGTTTGTATTTTAATATTAATTAAGAGTCATGTAAATAATATTATTAATACAAACATACTATTAGAATGACATATTTGTATTTTAAATAGTGGTTATGATTAGAATCACATATGGTTTTGAAGATTATATTTTCATGACTCCATTTTAGAGGAGAAGTGAGTAGTTACTTTTATTTACAATAAAATTAATCTAAAATTTAGACACCAATCTTTAAAATTAATTTAAGTGTATTTTCACTTGAAATTTTATTATTAAAAAAATACTATTAATCAAAATAAAAAAACAATATATTTCAATGAGAAAGAGGTCTTCCACACTCTCACACCTTCCCGATTTTCAATTTTGGGTTTCGATTGCGGAAGTGTGCTCCTCCACTTACTAAATAAGGTTCCCGCACTTTCACACTTTTATTGTTTCGGATTTCCTGTTCCACATGCTGAAGTAGGCTTCGAGACTTTTGAAACATGCAATTCTTCACTTTCCTGAGTTGCGCGCACTCAGCTCTTAACTTATGTTCTCTATTGATTACATTATATTATTTATTTTAATCTTGTATTTTCTATTTTAAAAATCAATTTTTATTTTGATAAATTAACTAAATAATTTCATATTTTAATAAATGGTATTAAAGTTAAAGACTAAATTCAAGAGAAGTATTGGTAAGTTTAATGATAAAAATTAGAGATTCAATCAAAACAAACAATTTGTCAAAATAAGTAAAATCTTTTTTTTTTTTGGGAAAAAATGTAATGAGATTTTAAAAATCATTTTAAACGTGGAATGATTAAAAGTTTTATGAAAAATTCTTTAACCAATAAAAATATAATCTAAGGTTAATCTAATTATGAAAAATCTTTGGATAGAAAGCCGTTGGGTTTGTGTGAAGCGACCTAGATATTTGTTAGTATAATTCTAAGTTTTTTTAAAGGTATTTTTATTATTATTTAAAAATTAGGATTTAGTAGATTTGTTTTATAAATAAGTTTAGAATGTATATATTAAAAAGTTAACTTTATAATTTTCATAAATGTTTGATATCAAATGTATATCAAAGGCCCTTAACTTAAGTACTTAGCCATGGCTAATTCATGAGGAACACCACTAAATGAATCCTCAAAATTTCAACCCTCTTAGTGAGCCCAAATCAAGTGCAAATTTCTGAAAGGAGATTTCACAAAGTGAACAAATAATTTGGGAGGTTAGTTTTTAAGGTAGTTAATTTTTTAGTTTTTTTAATTTTGTGATGTGAGTTTTCCTACTATGTCAAAAGTTTATAATTTGACTGTCAAAAGTCAAACCTAAATAAGTTAGAGGTAGGTTTTATGTATATTATTTATATGTATTTACATGTAGACTTTTTTTAATTGGTAGTACAAATTTACTGAAATTGTGTTGGGGAAAGAAAAAGACATAGATTGGGGTGGAGAGAGAGGATAGGTTTAGGGATAACTAGGGCAATTAAAGAGAAAGAGAAGTATAGCATGCGATGAGACAAAAAGAAAGAGAGAGTGTGGGTGGTAGGTGGTAGGAGAGGGTGATTAGGAGGGGGAGAGAGAGGGAGAGGGTGAGAGTGAGAGTGAGGGAGAAAGAGGGTGACAAGGGGGCAGAGAGGGAAGGGCGATGGGAGAGTGAAAGAGGGAGGGGGAAGGGGAGAGGAGAGATGGAGGGAGGGAAAGGCATAAGAGAACGAGGGAGGGAAAAGCTGGGGGAAGAGATGGAGGGAGGGAGATGTATTGATCCTCGATATTATGTATTTCGTCATCTAAGTTGGGTCAATAGTACCCACAAAAATATTATTATAATGTAATTTGAAGTCTCCCAAAAATAAGTGAGAAAGGTTTAGTTGGGAGAAGACTCAATATTTTTACCTTTTCATTTTTACTTTGCATTTCATTTTTACTTTGCATTTCTGTTTGCAAATGCTAGTATTAAAATTAAGCTTCAAGGTTATATAAAAAGAAAAATCATATTTTTTAATTTATATTACTTAGAAATAGCAATTTAGATAATTGTACACGTAAGAAAATCGACACTTCTAGATAACGTATTCGATTGCAATTAGACTTATAGAGAACGTGTTCAATTACAATTACACTTCTAGAGTCTAGACAACGTATACACCGAGAAGCCTAAACAATAAACAAAGAGAAATGCTGATCTTCCTCTGGCCCGTCTGCCAAATGCATCTAATCGTCTTATTCAATGGGCGAAATGACAATCTTTCCTCTAGCCCGTCCGCTTTCCAGATGTTTGAAAGCCTCTATAACGTCAGAGAAAGAGTAAGGGCTCTTCGGATCGATGACGGGTTTCACCTTACCACTCTCTATGTACGGCTGCAGCTTCTCTAGGTTCAGCCCGTTCGGTGCTACACCAAAAAATTCAGCTCTGGGATGAGGATGAAGCGTAGCTATGTCCACAACTTTCCCTTCTTCTTTGGCCACGACATAAGACTTGGACGAATCGCCTGCAAACGAAATAAAAACGTTCATTAGATTACATTACTGCTCTACTGGATTACAGCATAGTTGCATTAGAAGCCAACTCAAATGAGTGACTCACTCACCTATGGTGTCGAAAACGAAATCGAATTTCTCGGAGATCTGATCGTAGCTCTGCTTGGTATAATCGATTACCAAATCTGCTCCGAGTCTTTTCACAAAATCGAGTTTAACAGTGCTAGCAGTGGAAACAATCCTGGAAGCTCCGTAAACATGCCTTGCCATCTGAATTGCCAGGCTGCCGACTCCGCCTGCTCCTCCCACAATGAACACGCTCTTCCCCTTCACAAATTTGGCTATATCGAACGCCTGCTGCACAGTCTGGAGCACAAGGGGCAGGCTCGCCGCTTCCTCAAACGATAAATTAGTGGGCTTCTGTGCCACCAGGTATTCCTCCACTAAGGTGTACTGGGCGAGCGTCCCCCACTTGGTTGGCCCGCCCGTTCTCAACTTCTCGGTGTTGAAGTCCTGGATGTTGCTGTAGACTTCATCGCCATTCTTGAACTTGGAATTACCATTGCCAACTTCCACCACCACTCCTGCCGCATCACGGCCAGGCACAATCTACATAACACAAACTAACTTTTGGAGATCTGGATTTAAAGTGTAAACCTAAAACACAGTTTTAATTTAAAATTTACGTTTTCAAATACATAAACAGTTAATTGTTGATATTCCTACAAAAATCAAATATATACGAGCATAGATATGCTGATGTATTTGCCATTTTAAGTGGTTTATGTGAGTATTCTAAACTCATTGAAATACATTCAGGCTACGCAAGGACAAGTAGAGACCTGCCACTACATTCAAGTTTTCCAATGGTGATAAAAAAGAGCTTATGTTAAATAAAAAAGACGAATGGACGCATATCAATACCGGGAAGTCGGAATCCGCGCCTCTCAGTAAGCCGTCCCTCCTCCGAATGTCGGAAGGATTGAGAGCAGCAGCTCGGATTTTAACTAAAAGCTGACCCGGTCCCGGCTTTGGCACAGGGATTTCCCCGAATTGCAGCACGTCTATGGATCCATATTCGTTGTAGAACCACGCCTTCTGAAGTTTACTCATATCTTCTGCAGAAACAGTTTGCTTTTGCTTTGATCTAATGGAGAACCGAAATTTCAACGGATTGTGGTGATGGAGACCGCAAGAAACTGCGTGGGTATTTATAAGCCTTTGAAGGGACCGCCATTAGACTTATGTTTAGGTCAAACAACCTGAAATGCATTGCACCTGGACAAAGAGGATCCTGGGCTTGTCAAATATTTTTTATTGACCTAATTAATAAATAACAAATTTCTAATAATAATTAATTATGCGTAGTACGAAAGAATGTTGTACTCTTCTCTTCACTATATGTCAATGATATGTAAGGTATGTAAAGAAAAGGGAAAAATATATTTTATTAATATATCATCCAATATTTTGACCTAATCTTTATCGCCGTCGTTCGTATACATTACTGTTCAAAACTCGATAAGTACCCTTCAAATGCATTGGTTTTCAAAACTCTATCAGAATATACAGTCTGCTTGTCAGCTATAGCACCGCAGTTAGTTTTATAGGTTTCTTTTACTCGAAGACATTCTCCTTGTTGAAAGACATTAAAGTTTACTAACTCTCTTAATAAAAAACCAAACACATTGGTCTAAGGTTCATAATAATTACCATTACTAATTAGGAAATGTGAAATATATAACTATATATAATTTCACATCCAATCATATATCATTTTATCAATATATATCTATGTTTGTTAAAGTTTAGATGACTTGTAAAATATATTACGATATATAATTTCACATCCAATCATATATCATTTTATCTATATATATATAATTGTTTAAGTTTAAATGATTTGCATTTTTTTTTTTAATTTTTTGGTTAATATTTAGGGGAAATTGTTTCAAAATAGTAGTTTTAGTTGTTGGAATTACATAATAAAAATACTTTATCAGTTATGGAGGGTATTGAATCTATTTTTGCAATCAAAATTGCTTGAACTTAGGCCAACTTGAAATAGAAAGTGCAAATCCTATAAAATTTAGCTCAATCCTATATGTATGAATGGACTTACTATCTATATATATATATATATATATATATATATATATATATGTAAGAGGGTGTGTGCAAGAAGTTGAGGGACCTTTTAGATGCAATGTTGGAGTGAAGTGAATCAATCTTGATCCAAAAAAAGAAATCATCCCAAGCAATCCTGCCAAGCCTAGTCCCAAGGCTCCCAACACGCATGCCAATTAGAATAGTAAAGCAAATCACTCCTTCGTTTTAACTAAGCAAATCGCGCCTCCGTTTTAGTGAATAAAATCGCGCTCGCATTTTGGAAAGGTTTTTTTTATAAACGGATCAAGCCCATCTTTTTCGCCACATCGCACGGCTACTGGAGTTGGATGGAGCAAATCTTGTCTCGGCGAACACGTTTTTGGGTGTGCCAAAGGCATCCACC
Organism: Pseudotsuga menziesii; assembly: GCA_001517045.1. NCBI lineage: Eukaryota > Viridiplantae > Streptophyta > Pinopsida > Pinales > Pinaceae > Pseudotsuga > Pseudotsuga menziesii. The sequence goes on along the minus strand of LPNX010577146.1, from coordinate 165,275 downwards.
TCCACCTTTGGATCAACCTCCTATTTCTGAGGTATTTTCCTCATTTATTTTCATGTTTTTTTCTCTTTGTTCATCAATTTATTTGCCCTAAATTGAAAAATTAAACCAAAATAAATTAAATTATGGCGAATGGAAACAAAAACCTCAATGGAATTGGCCAATGGAAACAAAAACCCTAATGTAATTGGCCAATGGTAACCAAATCCCCAATTTAATCATAAAAATTAAATAATTTTTATTACCAAAATTCATACCCAAAATTCACATGCAGAGTGGAAACCAAAACCCCAATTAACTCGAAAAACAAATGAATTTCACTACTCCCATATGCATATTCACAAGCATCCTTGTGAATCCATACCAAAATTCACAAATATGCAAAGTTTGTCAAGCACATTGCAAGTTTTGCATAAGTAATTTACATGCTCAATGTAAACCAAAACCCCAATTAACTCATAAAAAAATGAACTTCACTATTTGCATATATGTATATTCGCAAGCATCATTGTGAATCCAAACCAAAATCAACAAATATGCAAAGTTTGACAATTATGTTGCAAACTTGCATACAACTAAAAAAAAATCAAGTAGAATTCATATATTCCCCTAAAATACATAGACAAACATGGTAAATCCCTTGCCTCTATCCGAAATATCGAAGTTGGTCTTTCAAGAACATCAATAAATACCTTATAGTTTTGATGAAACCTCCTAATCCGAGTGTTAAAATAAGTTATAGAACCTTCCCATGCTTTTAACAAATATTTCGTCTTGAACGAAGGGTGCTTTTTGGTTAAGGTCAAGACAACAAAGTTCAACAATAGACTCTACAAATGTGAAGATACATAGGTAGGTTGATGTGTTTGATTAAACATGCCAATCACATACTATCATACATGATATAATCCAGTGGAAACCTTGTAACCATAAAATCCATAAAGATCTACTAAATAGACTTTGGAATCCAAAAAACATCACGCTACAACAAATAATTACATATCTAACAAAATTGTTGCCTATACTGGGATTTTATTCATCAATAACACATTAAACGATGCCTATTCTAGGGTCTAGTTGTTGCCTCTACCCGCAATATGGAAGCTGGTTTTGCAAAGGCAATAGTCAGCACCTCAGAATTTCGATGAAACTTCATAATCCAAGCCTTAAAATAAGCTTGAGGATCTTCGCAATCAACAAATGCACTCAAGACACTTTATGTACACATGCATGCTTAAAAATTGGAATTAATACTTGAATTTAGGACATAAATATGAAATGAAAAAATGTTAATTTATGTTTATTCTTTACTATAAAATTCAAGATCAATTTTTAAATTTACATGATAGATTTAGTGTATGTTGTTATTTGTCATACATTAGTTATACAGTTTTGAGTGCTTATAAATGTCATTATATCATGTGTTTATATTTCTAATGATATTTTATTTGTATTTATGATTGCAGTGGCTACTATGGATAACAATGCAGAGATATTGAGGGTTATTGGCCATTTGAGAGAGATTGGTTCTTCTTGGAGGGGTGGAGATGAGCTCCACTGCTCCTTGTCAGATTCGTTGTTGTCTATTGTTGACAGGATCGTAGAATGATGCTTTGTATAGCATCGCATCTTACAGGGAGAGGAAAAGACAACAATACACTGATGAGTTGAGCTACAATGAGGTAAAAAAGCTCGAAATAACAAAACAACACATCTATACATTTTTTAGACTCCCTCGGACGGATGACATTTCAGAGATCAACATGCTACATATTTCTATTGAGTGGTGTATCTTTCCACCCATCAGAGACAATTGGATGGATAGGTGGTACATGGTTTTTGACATTCCCGCTCACAACAATAGGGAAGTACCATTGTACTTCCTCCAAAAATTGTATGCAGAGTTTGTGATGGGGAAAGATGCCAACTATTTTGACATGTTGGGATTCCATGAAGATGGTAAGGGGATGCCCCAACACCGACCCAATGCTAGACATAGAGATGACAATCCATAGATATTTGCACCTCGTTCCCAGCTACCGAGGGAAGGCATCTCTCCTCCACATGACATGGTTTTCCAGAAATAGGAACCATTTTTTACTCTAGCTGAGATGGTCTCTCAACACATGACCACTATTGACCAGAGAGCGCCCTCTTTCTTAGCTGGTGTACAACCACCCGCTTCTAGTGGTGGAGGGACATCTATTGGTGGGGATAGACCAGCATCACATGTGCCTCAGAGCGAGCCACATGTCTACACATCATGGGGGGGACCCTGTTATGGTCCTGGACCAAGACATGGTACCACTACGATGACTAGTGGTCAGGTGAGGACATTGTTTTAAAACTCTATTATTGTTCAATTTTTAATTTTTCCATACTATATGTAACATATTACAAGATTTGTAATATATGCAATATTTACTCTTGCAAGAGATTGATGCCTCTCACGGGGTTGGTACTGCACCCAATGTGGTTGCACCTGAGACCCAAACAACCACCATTGAGGTAATATTTAAACATTTCTCATTTTGTTAACACATAACATTTTGTTAATGCATGTGTTAGTCTTGATTAATTTATTAAATTGTCTAATATTTACAATTTTTGAAGTTGTAGGAACCCCACTTAGAACGTGATGCTCGAGACGTTGATATCAACGACATAGTCCAAGCTGGAATTTACGATTACTTGAAGAATGTAAGTACATGGATTATGACTGAATCTCGTTCGAATTATTTAAATTTCTTACTGTAAGCTCCTTTATAGATCACTAATATTTATAATTTTAAAACTTGCAGATGTTATTAGCATCTGAAGAGGGGCAAGAAATTGATGGAAGCGAGCACTCCCATGGGGGAGATATGTCCCAAGAAGGGGTAAGTATATTACAACATGTTATTTTTTCAGTACATATTATTCCATCCATTCAACTCCATGTCTAACTATGGTAACACTTTCTGACTATAGACATCATCGCAGATCCCTGCACCACCTCTTTGGTTTGGATCTCCACGTATTCCAAACGTAGATAAGGGGGTTGTTTACACCAGATGAAACTCTTTCTTGAATAGAGAGGGTGTGCATGATGATCAACCTACACATCCCATGATAATGTACACACTTCCGATGGCAGCTATTGCTTAGCTATGAATTCACTTCACAAGTAGTTTTTCTTAATGTTATTTTCGCATGATTACAACATTAAGATGTAGAGTCATCTGTGCCAGACCTTAGTAGGGTTGTTGATGCAACGGTCAATGCTGCATCTACAATAGAGATAAGTCACACTGAGGTACATCTACTTGAATATTTGTAATTCTACATTTCATTTGTATTGTTTATGGACATGCATGATGTCTAACTATTTTATCATTTGGTGAATGTAGCCACACCCTGGTCCATTAGTGCATGTAGCTGAGGTTGATGTTTAACCTACAACTCCTCTTAGTACTGAAGAGTCCCAACATAATCCCCTAGAAATGGTTTTTTCAATGATATTTTCATTTTTTACATAATTGATTAGTATTTTCTCATTCATGTACATGTTGATAATTCTTGAGATAATTGACATATTTTTTTTATTCACAGAGAAGCATTGCAGAGAGACTCTTTGCAAGGAGGAGGACACTAGAGGCACCTATACCCCTGACAGATGCATTGAATCTTTGTTTTATTTACAATTGAGTAATATTTTAAATTTTCAAACTTTGTTATTCCTGGACAGTACTAGTTCAGTTACATAATCAAGAAATATTGTCATTGATTTGCAATCGACAAAGATGCATAGTGGTCGTAGACAAAGACGAAAAGCATCAGGGTCTAGGAAAAATAAGAGAAAGTTATATTTTTGATGTGTTAGTCCAGGACAAATATGTATTTTTATGTACAATCCAGAGTTAGCATATAGGGGCGCAGTCCAAGACAGATGTACTTTTTTTTGCACATGTACATCAAATATGTTTTTGATACATGTACATTGATAGGCCATAGACGGACCGTCTATTTTTGTATTATAACTTTCATGATATAAAAAATATTTCATATCAAGGCTCTTAAGATCTTCATAGTTCAGTCTTTTAAGTCACATGTGACCAAGAATGTTTCTATGTGTAATGTTCCTAATTTTTTATAGATTTTACGATTACATGGAGATATCAGTTATAAATTTGAGAACAATGTACAATTAAAATATTGCGTAATGACAAAAATGTACATTTTAATTGTTTTTTACCACAATCCAATTGCATATACAATGTTAAATTGTATTCACAAAGATGGAACATATCTAATACACATAAGCACCCAAGATAGCTAAGCAACTAATCCAACTTGGTGGAATACAAAATCACCTTACCCACACAACAACCTAACAAACTTTTAAAGGATGCACAAAGTTGACACACCTAAGTGATGCACCTATGTGGTCTACATAAATAAAATTAGTGTTTGGCATGACATCTTTCATCTAACAAATACATGGGATACACATCAAACCTAAAAGTATCCGAGTATTATAAGCTTGATTCAAAATAATGGTTATCACTATATCTTGCACATTATGTATGTCCTGCACATTATTTTATCATTTTTTTAATGTACATGGAATTTGATTAATGGCCTCGAGAAACAACTTTGAAAGAGACAAAAGTTATGCGTGATTTTACTATACTTTAAATTGAATATATATATATATATATATATATTTTAATAATGGCGTAATAGGTTGGCCACATGTTTCTAAACATAAACATGTTCCATTACATGGTTACTGACGTAATGGCATTGTCTCCTACTGCATTTCATCGTACAAATGCTCACATCTCTTGGATGACCTAGCTAAATTAATATGGGAAACAAACTTCTTTCAAGTTTCCAGTCCCATGAATGATATGAGATCCTAATATCAATTCACCTCCACATATAGATTGACAACTCATTTTACCTTGATTAAAAAAAAAACAAAGAATATTTCTTACTTGACAATGATGGGAAATAAGTCAAGTTCAACACCTCACAACAGGTAACATAATTTTGGACAGCTGCACATAGAATAATAGTTTGCAACAAGAATTTTTTCAAGAGGGAAGATCTACAATCACCTTCAAGCTGACCTCTATGTGCAAAAATTTCACATTCACTTACTGAGCAAAACCCTAGTTTCCAAAATTGACAAAAAAAAATGATTCCTTGTCCATAGACCCAGAGTAGAGGGCCACTCTAGCACTATCCCGATGTCCTCAATCCAATAGAGCCGACGGTTCTTCGATCCAAGCAATGTTCATCAATCTATGGAACGTTGAATCCCACCTCCTACAAGCTTTCATGGACACCTATTGAATCCCTAACTGATGCAGAGAATGGAAAACATGCATAAAAATGGATTTAGGTGGGTCATGCAAGCGTGTTTATGAAGGTTCCATGTGGGATACTAGCCACACCTTCACAGTCGAGTAATTTGCAAATTCGGCCCCTATGTATAGAAATTGGACATTCACTTACTGAGCAAAACCCTAGTTTCCCAAATTGACCAAAAAAATGATCCCTTGTCCATGGACCCAGATTAGAGGGCCACCCTAGCACTATCCCGATGTTCTGAATCCAACAGAGCCGACATTTCATCGATCTGAGCAATGGTCATCATTATATGGCATGTTGAATCCCACCTCCTCTAGGCTTTCAGGGACACCTGTTGAATCCCTACCCGAGGCATAGAATGGAAACCGTGCATCAAAAAGGGCTTCCACTAGGTCATGCAAGTGTGTTTAGGTAGGTTCCATGTGCAAACGCTATCCACACATTCAATGTCAAGCAATATGCGACTTTGACCCCCATGTGCAAAACTTTCACATTCACTTACTAAGCAAAACCCTAGTTTCCAAAATTAACCAAAATAACGATCCCTTGTCCATGGACCCAACGTAGAGGGCCACTCTAGCACTATACCAATGTCATCAATCCAATAGAGATGATGGTTCATCAATCTGAGAAATGGTCATCATTCTATGGCACGTTGAATCCCACCTCCTACAGGCTTTCAGGGACACCTGTTGAATCCCTACCAGGGGCATAGAATGGAAACCGTACATTAAGCATGTTTAGGTAGGTTCCATGTGGGAACACTAGCCACACATTAACGGTCGAGAAATATGTGAATTTGACCCCCATTTGAAAAAATTTCACATTTACTTACTCAACAAAACCCTAGTTTCTAAAATTGACCAAAAAAATGATCCCTTGTCCATGGACCTAGAGTAAAGGGCCATTCTAGCACTATCCCGATGTCTTGAATCCAACAGATTCGACGATTCCTCGATCTGAGAAATGGTCATCATTCTATGGCACGTTGAATCCCACCTCCTACAGGCTTTCAGGAACACCTGTTGAATCCCTAACCAGGGCATAGAATCGAAACCATGCATCAAAAAGGGATTTCAGTGGGTCGTGAAAGTGTGTTTAGGAATTTTCCATGTGGGAACTCTAGCCACACATTAATAGTCGAGAAATATGCAAAGATGACCCCCATGTGCAAAAATTTCACATTCACTTACTAAGCAAAAGCCGAGTTTCCAAAATTGACCGAAAAAATGATCACTTGTCCATGGACCCAAATTAGAGGGCCACTCTAGCACTATCCTGATGTCCTCAATCAAACAGAGTTGACGATTTGTCGATCCGAGAAATGGTCATCATTCTACGGCATGTTGAATCCCACCTCCTACAAGCTTTCAACAACACTTATTGAATTGCTACCCGGGGCATAGAATGGAGACCGTGCATCAAAAAGGGATTTTGGTGGGTCATGTAAGCATGTTTATGCAGGTTCCATGTAGGAACATTAGCCACATGCTCATGGTCAATTAATATGAAAAATTGACCCCCATGTGCAAAAATTTCACATTCACTTACTGAGCAAAATCCTAGTATCCAAAATTGATCGAAAAAATGATCCCTTTTCCATGGACCCATATTAGAGGGCCACCCTAGCACTACCTCGATGTCCTTAAACCAACAGAGCTGATGGTTCATCGATCCGAGAAATGGTCATTATTGTATGGCACCTCCTACAGGATTTCAGGGACACCTGTTAGATCGTTACCTGGGTCATAGAATGGATACCATGCATCAAAAAGGGCTTCTGGTGGGTCATGCAAGTGTGTTTAGGCAGGCTCCATGTGGGAACGCCAGCCAAATGTTCACGGTTGAGTTTGACTCCCATGTGCAAAAATTTCACATTCACTTACTGAGGAAAACCCTAGTTTCTAAAATTGACCAAAAAAATGATCCATTGTCCATGGAACCAGATTAAAGGGCCTCCCATAGCACTCTTCCAATGTCCTTAATCCAACAAAGCCGACGGTTCTTCGATCCAAGCAATGACCATCATTCTATCACACGTTGAATCCCACCTCCTAAAGGCTTTCGGGGACACTTGTTGAATCCCTACCTGGGGCATAGAATGGAGACCGTGCATCAAAAAGGGCTTCTGGTGGGTCGTGCAAGTGTGTTTAGGCAAGTTCTATGTGGGAACACTAGCCACACATTCACGGTTGAGAAATATGCGAATTTGACACTCATGTGCAAAAATTTCACACTCACTTACTAAGCAAAATCACAGTTTCTAAAATTGACCAAAAAATGATCCCTTGTCCATGGAACTAGATTAGAGGGCCTCCCATAGCACTATTCTGATGTCCTGAATCCAACGGAGCCGACAGTTCGTCGATCCGAGCAACGAACCTCATGCTATC
>LPNX010577146.1:140027-152527 GCA_001517045.1 Pseudotsuga menziesii | reverse complement strand
GTGGAATTTTTTAGTGAGCCTAGGCATGGATTGATCTCCTCCTCAAAATCAAAGTTAGGGATGAAAATCAAAGTATTTGGTTGGATAGAACTCCATAAAAGAAAAACCCTAATATGCTCCTGAACCAGCACTGCAGAATTTCAGCTCCAAATCCAGATTTGACATCTTGACCTGGTAAGATCGAAATATTTTGTATTTCCAGTTGAGGTTCTCAGTTAAGATGTCTTATCACACCAAGCTTGATGAAAATCTTGAAAGAGAAGATAAATTTTGAGCCTGGAAGTATAGGATATCCCTGGTCCTGGAAGAAAATGAGTTGGACTCCTATATCAGTGACGAGGTTCTAGTTCCAGAGGGAGATGAGGCCAAGGCATTACGTAAGAAGAAGTTGATTGTGGAAAAGAGGATAATTGCAGATTCAATCAAGGATCACCTCATACCACAGGTGTCCTCCCTGAAGACACCTAAATCTATGTTTCATCATACTGCTTGAAGGGAAGAACATCAATCAAAAGATGACTCTAAGGAACCAGTTGAAGAATGTAAAGATCCAGAATAAGGAGACCATCCAGTCATACTTCACAAGGGTCTCTCAGATCAAAGAACAACTAGAAGCAGTAGATGAAGAAGTAGAGAATGCAGAAATTGTGATGACAACCTTGAATGGTCTCCCTAGGTCATGGGATTCTTTCATCCAAGGAATCTTTGCTAGGAAGAAGTTAGTCAAGTTCAGTAGACTGTGGGAAGAATGTTCACAAGTAGAAGATCGAAAAGCATCTCGAGAAGAAAATATGGGAAGTGAAGATCAAGCTCTCATAGTACAGTCCAAGAAAGGAAGAAGGGAAAGTCATCATCACCAAGGTAAGCATTCTCATCAGAAAAATAATCCTATAAGAAGGGATCCATCCAAAATTAGATGTTATACATGCGATGAAATAGGACACTTTGCTAGAAATTGTCCCATGGATAAGAATGGATCCAAGAAGAAGAAGAACTCCAAAAGAAGACATTATGCTCACACTGCTGAGGATGATGATCCTCCCATGAAGATAGTAAAACAAGAAAGTGAAGACTCTTCAAGTGAAGAAGAATATGTTTTGATCTCCATTATGGTTGACTTATTTTATTGGAATTCTATTGGTTCTTGAATTCCAACTCACAAGAACTTATGTTCGCATGTTTTCTTATAAGGACCATTTTAGACCCCAAATTTCCTCTAATGATCCCATAAAAGGTAGTGGTCAATCCTCTTACAAGCTAGAGTTTGGAAATTCTATGAAAATGAAGGATTTCTTGTTTGTACCAGGACTAAAGAAGAATCTTCTATCTATATCGGCCCTGGATGCAAAAGGAATCAGGGTTGCATTTTTAGATGGCCAAGTCCTCATGTGGTCAAGAGGAAAGACTATTGACGATGCAATAGTAATTGGAGAACAAGAAGGAGGATTATACAAATTTAAGGCCCATCAAAAAGAAGATTTGGTCCATGACTCAGCAGAGCCAAATGAATTTTGGCACAGAAGGCTTTCACATGTGCATTAAAGAGAACTACCACTTGCAAGCAAAGCTATTGAAGGTCTTCCAGAAATTCAAGCAAAACATGAAGGGGTATGCAAAGGATGTGTGAAAGGAAAGAATACAAAGAAGACATTTCCAAGTAGCGAGAGAAAAGAAAAAGGAATCTTGGAAATCATCCACTCTGATGTATGCAGACCAATGTCATCAAGTTCACTAAGCAGGTATGTATACTATGTTTCTTTCATTGATGAATTTTCTAGAAAGACATAGATTTACTTCATGAAGAACAAAGATGAATTTTTTAGCAAGTTCAAGGAATTCAAAGCCTTGATCGAGAACCACATAGAAAAGAAGATCAAGACCTTTCGATCATAAATGGCGAAGAATTCACATCAAATGAATTCAAATACTTATACAAAGAATTAGGGATTAAGAGGTGTTAGGATATTTAGACACTTAGGAGTTAGTTAAGATCAACTTGTGTAATATATCTGTTAGGTAAAGTGTGTTTCTTTAGTATGCATTTGTAAATATTCTAATCTGACGATCATGATATGCTCTAGACATAAAGTGATCCGACGGTTCAACTTCTCTTAGATCATACCTACCATTGATCCCTGGCTTAACACCTGATTGGTCCATGATCTCTATTTAAAGAGCATGATCAGTCCTTGGCTAGTTGATAGATTATGTGAAGCTCATGTAACTTTCTTTCTTTTCCATAATAAATTGCTCCAAGTAGCTATTTGGCTGGGGCCGTGGACTATTTACCTCTTAAGGGTTTTAACCACGTGACAAACATCGGTGTGTTGATATGTGATCTATTTGTGTGAAGTGGTTCCTCAAGGTGTTCGGTCTTTTGGGAGTACCCTGTGTACCTGAACATGGTATCAGAGCGTTTATGAAGAGTCGCTTTCAGTTTTGATCAAGATCTGGAACCGATGTTGCCGAAACTTTGAAAGGGTTTCTGGTTCTAGATTTTTTGTGTATTTGTGGCCAGTGGGAGCTATTCCATTGCGTCCAAAGCACTATTTCCATTGGAAAATAGTTTTTGTTTCACCGAAAACCGTTTCTGTTTGTTCCAGAAACACCCATGTCGGCAAATCTGAAGGTATAATGTTACGGTTACGGATTTGTTTTATTTTTTTTAAATCTCTCATATTTTATCAGTTTTATTATTAGATATTTACATTTTTAGTCATGGACTATTGCCTTCCCTGGCTACATATGCTCTTTACCGTGCACCTTGCGCGATCGCGACAAATAAAAAACAGAAAGGGAAAAAAAATTTCTTGTCTTCTCGGCTACGTATGCTCTTTGTCGTGCACCTTGTGCAATCACGGAAAATCAGAAACAATGAGAAAACTTGAAAATGTAGACTTTCCAGGTAAGCTAACGAAGATCTAACCCGATTGTGTGGGAAAAGTTTTTTTTTTTGTTTTTTCATTATTTTTTGTGATTTACAAGAAAAAAAGGCAAGCACAGAGAACAAGAGAGAAGAGTTAAAAAAAAATCCCCCTTCCTCTTTCCATACTTTTACCTACCTTTTAAACTTAGCTCACTTGGTCCAAAGTTGCTTTACTCCTTAATAAGTCTTATCAAGTTACCTTTTAGTGCATGCAATTTCTATTTTCAAGTTACATTATTGTAAAAGTGCATCTCAATTAAATAAAATAAAATAAAAGTGAGTCACTTAAGTCTTTTAAGTTACTACCACACTATTTAAAGTAACATTATTGTAAAAGTAAACCTCACTTATTCTACAAAAGTGATTCACTTCAAAGCAACTTTATTGCAAAGTGATTGTCAAAGGTTGATCTTTGGAAGAGGGGGGTTCTTTTTTATAGTTGGTCAAGTCAATATCTACCACGTCATTATTGGAGACATCTTCAATATTTTCTTTGATCCAGCATAACTTCATCACCCAGAACCAGTTTTTAGTGTCGTCTTTTTTTAAACCACATATTTTTTTGACCTCTTTGCATCCAGACTGTTAGTTTCTATTCTCTCATCCATTATTTTACAGTATGGCCGCCCCTTGTGGTATTATACTTACAAGTTCTAAATATTTCTCATGGAAATCTCGTATGGAGGATGTTCTGCAAAGTAGGGGACTCTTCAGGATAACCTCAGGAAAAGAAACATAACACATTGATGGTGATAAGAAAATTAAAAGAGAAAATAGATGTGATGAAGCTCATGGATTGATTGGGATGTCAATCTCTACTTATTTGCGATTCCACATTTCTGTAATTGATGAACCTGATATAGCTTGGGAAAAGTTGGAATCTATGTCTGGTAAACACAATGAAATTTGGGGTCATCAACTTGAGAATGAGTTGTTTTCCTTCAATCCAACGATTTCATGCATTCAAGACTATTTATATAAGTATAAAACTCTTAGACTCTTATGTGCATAATGCAAGATTAAGAAAGAAGACAAACAATGGATTTATCATATTCTTTCCAAACTTGGACCTGCATATTATGTTTTTGCATCTACATTATACTCCATGAAAGAATCTTTGACTGTAGCTAGCTATCAAGAGCCTAGCCTTGAATCCTTTTGTGATTCCTTAATTAGAGAGAAAGATGACCTCATTCATTTTGGAATAATTAACAATGAAGATACATTTGGGAAAGCCTTATTGTCCCAACAGAAAGAAAAGTCCAAGCCTCCCAAGAAACAGAATTTTTGCAATAATAAGCCAAACAACAAGGGTCTTAAACCCTCTCAGTCAGCTCCTTCTTTAAAAAATGACAAAGGATCCAAGCAAAAAGAAAAGAAGAATGAGTGTCATTGAAATTTTTGTGGGAAAGATAATAATGATGAATCTAAGTGTTTTAAGAAGACGACAGCCTTGAAGTAGCAATGAAGAAGCACCACATCATCCTAGATTTGTATTCAAAATGTACCTCTCATGGACATGCACTTTGTGCTTTTGGTTACTCTTATATTGCATCTTATTCTTCTACTTCAACTGAATGGCTCATTGATTTTGGAGCATCTTATCATATGGCTAAGGATAAAGCCATCTTTTCTACTACGCATGAATGTAACACCAAACAAATATTTGTTGGTGATGACAGATCTCTATGTGTTGTAGTATCTAGAACAGTTCCAGTAGAAAATGGTCATTTCAATGATGTACTATGTGTTCCAAAAAATTTCTACAATTTGTTATTAGTCTATCAAATTACTCATTCAGGTGAAGGTAAAACTATGACGTTTACACCTCACCCAGTTGTAATCAAGGATTTTAAAAATACTCAAAATGTCCTTGCTACTGGATCTGTTGATGATATTTCCAGGTTGTACAAATTTAACAACTTTGGGTCATCACCTTTTCCTTCAGTTTTTGTTGCTGATAGTGATAACTTGAGTAAACTTTGGCGTGAGCGATTTGGTCACTTAAATTATCACTCATTGAAACAACTATGTAAATACAATATGGTGACTGGTCTTCCACTGATATCTTGTAAGGATGGTGCTTGTTCCGGTTGTGTACTAGAAAAACATCATCGAGACAGTTTTGACGAACGTGCCTCTTGGCACGCCTCAGTTCCCTTGGAGCTTTTTTATAGTGACTTGTGTGACCCTCTTCCTTCTGCTTCCTTTTCTAGTTTCAAATATTTCTTACCTTTCATTGATGACTACTCCAGACGCACTTGGGTTTACTTCCTAAAACCTAAGAGTGAAGTATTTAACATGTTCTTGGCCTACAAGGCACTTGTTGAAAAACAACCAGGTCATCAAATTATTAAGTTAAGATCTGACAATGGAGGAGAATATGTTAACAACAAGTTTACTACTTTTTGCATTGAATAAGGAATCCAACAACATCACAATATTCCATATACACCACAACAAAATGGTGTAGTTGAACGGAATAATCACACTTTAAAAGAAATGGATAACTGTATGATCCAATCCAAGGGTCTAAGTCTTCAATATTGGGTTGACGCCATAAATTGTGCAAATTACATAGTTAACCGCACACCCACTAAAGTTTTACAAGGTATAACACTGGAAGAAGCATGGAGTAAAATTAAACCAGATGTAAGTCACTTTCGTGTGTTTGGTTGTGAAGCATGGGCTCACATTCTGGATGAAAAACGGAAAGCATTGCAGCCTAAAAGTGAAAAGTGCATATTTGTTGGATATTCAAAACATGTAAAAGGTTATAGAATTCTTCAGCCACATTCTCATGATATAATCATTAGAAGAGATGTTAAATTTGATGAAAATCCCTTGGCCTACGAGCCTCATTCAGTGATTGTGCCTTCTTCTTCTTCTTCTTCCAACTTCCTTGACATGTTTCCAACTCCAGTTTCTGATGATGACGGTGAGGATGAAAATACACCTCCACCTGCTCATGTTCCTCTAATTGCACCAGCACCAATGCTTCCTCGATGGGTCCATTCAACATGTGAAGCCGCTGGTGATCTTGCTGGCGATCCTAGAGATCAATGTCGAACATATTCTCAGTTTCAATGAGCCTCTTATCTTTTAGCTCAATTTTTTGAGAATCATGATCCAGAAACTTTTGCAGAAGCTTCAAGAAATCCAGATTGGGATGCAGCTATGGATGAAGAATATCGGTCCTTAATGGCGAACGATACTTGGGATCTTGTTCCTCTTCCAAAAGGAAGAAAACTTGTCAGATGTAAGTGGGTCTATAGAACTAAGTATGCATCAGATGGAAGTGTTGAAAGACTTAAGGCAAGGTTAGTTGCCAATTGTTTTTCCCAAGTTGAAAGGGTTGACTACAATGAAACCTTTGGTCCTGTTGCAAAAATGAATTCCATCCGCCTTGTTCTTTCCCTTGCAGCCTTACATAACTGGGAATTCCATCAAATGGATTTCAAGTATGTCTTTTTACATGGTGATTTATAGAAAGAAATTTACATGAAAAAACCTCCTAGATATGTTCAGGATAACTCTATCCTTTTCTGTTTCCTTAAGAAATCCTTATATGGCCTTAAGCAAGCTCCTGGAGCTTGGTATGCCAAAATGGATAGCTTTCTCCTTGACACTAGTTTTTCTAGATGCCATCCTGACCCCAATGTCTATACCAATAAATTAGGAAACCATCTCATCATACTTGTTCTTTATGTTGATGATCTTATCCTTATTGGTAGTGACCCTAAAATTATAACCCATGTGAAATCCAGTCTTAAGCAAAATTTTGAAATGTCAGACTTAGGACATTTGCATTATTTTCTTGGTCTCCAAGTCTTGCAAACCAAAGAAAAAATATTTCTTTCCCAGTCTAAGTATGCTTGTGACCTTCTTCGTCGCTTCCACATGGAAGATTGTAAACCAACCCCTTCTCCCTTCCAGTCTGGAGTCAAACTTTCTGCCACTTGTACTTCCCCTGAAGTAGATGCCACCTTGTATCATAAGCTTGTTGGTAGACTTTTATACTTGACTCATTCCAGTCCTGAACTTTCCTTTGTCGTTGGTCATGTTGCCAGTTATATGCAAACTCCTCATGGAAGTCACTGGAAAATAACAAAAATAATACTTCAATATATTCAAGGTACAATTCAGTTTGGGATTCATTACAGTACAAGGGGGAAACCTTTGTTGGTTGGTTTCATCAATTCGGATTGGGTCGATGATCTCGATGATCGAAAGTATACTGTAAGTTATGTTTTCAGTCTGGGATCTGGACTTGTCACTTGGGCTTGTAAGAAACAACAAGCTCTTGATCTTTCTTCAGCAGAAGCAGAATATCAAGCCAGAGTTAATTCCAGTCAGGAAGCTTTATGGCTTCAATAGATCCTTTCAGAGTTTGGATTCAAGCAGCAGCATCCTACTCCACTTTGGTGTGACAATCATAGTGCCATCAAGCTTTCCAAAGATCCAGTTCTACATCAATGCAGCAAACACATTGAGCTACACAGGCACTTCATCAGAAACCTTGTTCATGGTCGTGTTCTTGAAATGCTCTATTGCCCTACAAATGATCAAGTTGTAGACATCTTCACCAAGTCTCTTACGGAAGTGAAGTTTTTTAAACTTCGATCTATGTTAGGAGTTCAAGAATGTGTCCTTAAGGGGGGATAGGATCTAATGCCTCCTTCCTTCTCCTAATAGTGTCACTTTTGTAAATCCTTCAATCCTATCCCAAGTTGTTCTTAAGGGGGGTTGTTAGGATATTTAGACACTTAGGAGTGATTTAAGATCAAATTATGTAATATATCCATTAGGTAAAGTGTGTTTCTTTAGTGTGCACTAGTATGCATTTGTAAATATTCTAATCCGACAGTCATGATATGCTCTAGACATAAAGTGATCTGACAATTCAACTTATCTTAGATCATACCTACCATTGATCTATGGCTTAACACCCGATTGGTCCATGATATCTATTTAAAGAGCATGGAGCGTCCTTGGCTAGTTGATCAATTATGAGAAGATCATGTAACTTTGTTTCTTTTGCATAATAAATTTCTCCAAGTAGCTATTTAGTTGGGGCCATGGACTCTTTCCCTATCGAGGGTTTTAACCATGTGACAAGCATAGGTGTGTTGATGTGTAATATATTTGTGTGAAGTAGTTTCTCAAGGTGTTCGGTCTTTTGGGAGTACCCTATGTACTCGAAAAAGAGGGAGTTATCCACTCCATATTATCCACAACAGAATGGGGTTACAAAAAGGAAGAATAGAACTATCATGGAAGCTGCAAGAGAAATGCTTCATGATCAGGATCTTCCCATGCATCTATGGTCAGAGGATCCTAGAACAATGGTGTATGTACAGAACTGTACTCCACACAGAGTACTCGAGAACAAGAATCTTGAAGAAGTCTTCTCCGATAAGAAACCAGAATTCAACCATCTATGAATATTTGGTTGTCCAGTGTACATATACATTCCAAAAGAGAAGAGAACAAAATTAGATCCTTCAAGAAAGAAGGGTATATTTGTGGGATACTCTGAAAGCTTGAAGGCTTACATAATATATTTCCCAGGATTCAAGAAGATTAACATCAGGAAGGATGTAACATTTGATGAAGACACAGCTTAAAACAAATCTAGAAAGAGACCTGCTGAAGAACCTAAAGAATCAGAAGCACCCAGAATTCATGACACAACCATGAACGAAGAAACTCAAGAAGAAGATCGAGAATTTGAAGAACCACAAGAACCTATAGATCCACCTCAAGAGAAGAATCCTTACAAGAGGAAACTTACTTGGGTATGAGAATCTATCCAAGGTGCAGAAATATATGGGGCTCCAAAAGAGAATCACATAGAAATAAAGAGAAATAGATCATGCTCTACATATGCAGCTTTACTATGTGACTTTATCAATAAAGAACCTTCCAATTATGAAGAAGCGACAGAATGGAAAGAATGGAAGGATGCTATGATTGAAGAGTATCAATCGATCATGAAGAACAATGTTTGGGATGATTGTCCCAAGACCAGAAGGGAATTCGGCTGTAACTTTGAAATGGATCTACAAGATTAAGCATGCTGCAAATGGTAGCATAGAGAAATATACGGCAAGATTCATGGCTTGTGGCTTCTCACAGAAAGAAGGAATAGATTATGAAGAAATATTTGCACCTATAGCCAGATACACTTCCATCGGATCAGTACTTGCTCTGGCTGCAGTAATGAAATGGAAGATACACCAAATGGATGGCAAGACTACTTTCTTGAATGGTGTAGTGGAAGAGGAAGTGTATGTAGAGCAGCAACTCGGTTTTGAGACACATGGCAGGGAGCCTCATGTGTGTAGATTGAAGAAATCCCTGTACGGTTTGAAATAGGCACCCAGGACATGGTACGACAGAATTGACATCTTTCTATGAAGTTTGGGCTTTACCAAAAGTAAAGCAGATTCCAACCTTTACTAAAAAGTTGAAGATGGAAACCCAGTGATGCTCCTACTTTATGTAGATGATCTATTTGTAACAAGTATGGATGGGTTGATTGTTGATACGAAGAGAAATCTTGCTGCCAACTTTGAAATGAAGGACTTGGGTATGATGCATTATTTTCTAGGCATGGAGGTGTGGCAGAATGTAGATGGAATCTCCCTCGAACAAGGGAAGTATGCAGTAGAGATCCTAAAGAGGCTTGGGATGATGGACTGGAAGGCCATGACCACACCTATAGCATCGAACCTAAAGCTATTGAGTGATACTTCATCAGAGACGGTTGATGCTACGATGCATCGTCAGATGTGTGGGTCCTTAATGTATGTGACAAACATGAGACCAAACATTTGTTTTGATGTGAACACCTTAGGCCAGTTCCTGATAGATCTGATACATGTTCACTTGGTTGCTACAAAGCATATTCTGAGGTACCTAAGGGGTACAATTGATTATGGGCTCAATTATGTGGCGAATCCGAAGATTAACCTAGAGGGTTATGTTGATTCATATTGGGCAGGCAATGCCATCTATAGGAAGAGCACTTCAGGGTGTTGCTTCAGTATGGGATCAGGTGTGATCTCTTGATTTAGCAGGAAGCAATCCTTTGTGGCACTGAGTACAGCTAAAGCAGAGTATGTCGCATCTTTTTCAACTAGTTGTGAGGCAGTATGGCTAAGGAAGCTACTGTCTAATTTATTTGATCTCCAGATGGATGCTAGTTGTATACATTGTGATAACCATAGTTGTGTGAAGTTGTCACAGAATCCAGTGTTCCATGACAAGTCGAAGCATATCGAGATCAAGTATCACTATATCAGGGGTATGGTGCAAAGGGGAGCAGTGAAGCTCCAATATGTTGCGACGGAGGAACAAATAGATGATGTGTTGACAAAGCCATTTCCTAGGGTGAAGTTTGAATACTTCAGGGAGAATCTTGGTCTTCTCCAAATCAAGGATTCCTCCAAGGGGAAATGATGAGACCCAGAGCCATTCTAACATGGTGAGAAGATTGGTTCCTTCCATGGTTAGATGTAAGGGCTAATCCATTCTGTCATGGTGAGAGGATTGGTTTCATCCATGTCATATGTGAGTGCTGAGCCATTCTGATTTGACTTTAGGATTGGTTCCTACATGATCAGAAATAAGCGCTGAATGCCATTCTTGGAATGGAGGCACCTCATCAGTTACTTGGAAAGCTTAGTCTGGGACTAAGGGCCATTCTAATGTGACTGTAGGACTAGTTTCTACATGATCAGATGTGAGTGCAAAGCCCTTCTAACATTGGTTGTCAGATGTAAGTGCAGAGCCCTTTCGGCATGAAGGTTTGGTTCCTTACATGGTCGATTATAAGTGCTGAGCCTTTCTGACATTGGTTGTGATATGTAAGTGTAGATCCTTTCGGCATGGAGGAATTCTTCCTCGCATGGCTGAGTGTAAGTGCTAATCCTTTCCGACATTGGTTGACGGATGTGAGTGCTAGGCCTTTCTAACAGGGTTGTGGGAGGTGTTCCCACATGGTCAAATGTGAGTGCGAGGCATGCCTTTCTGATATGATTATAGGATTGGTTCCTACATGATCATATATAAGTGTTGGGTGGACCATTCTTACTTAGGGTCAAATATATGTGTTGGAAGAAGACCGACATGGAGGCTAGGCCTACAACCAGCATGAAAAAGGGATGGCTTTGTAGAGCTTCTTGTGACGAGAAGAATCATGAGATAGCACCCGTGGTGATACAGTAATGATTATCTAGCAGCGATGATCCAGATTGAGGGATGATCTAGATCAAGTGATGATGCTCCATAGATTATCCAGATACAGTGATGATAATCCAGATTGAGTGATGATCCAGATCTAGTGATGATGATCCAGATCCAGTGATGATCCACATCCAGATGAAGATGACTTACAGATGAATATGACTTGAAGATAGAGATGACTTGAAGGTGAGTATGATGAGGACTCGATGATGATCCAAATGATACAGAGAAGAAGACTTGCGCTGATAAATTGTGTCGAGAGAATACCTTCCTACTTAAGAGGGAGTGTTGATGTAATTGTAACTTTGGAATGTATTCACTTGTATTTTTTATGTATTGTAACCCGATGTTTATTCCAGGATGTATTTGTAATGTACTTGAGTCATGTCATGCCCCGATGTTCCAATCAAGAGTTACTATAATGTAAAGAAGTCATGTCAAGTCAAGGTGGGTAACCCTCTTATTGTCTAAGGGTTAAAGTCCCCACAGTTCTGGGATACTAGGGTTATTAGACTCACCTAGTGAAGCTAACCCTAGTTGGGTTTAGTCAAGTTGGGAATTAGTATAAATAGAGAGCTAGCCTCTCTATTTATCGCACACTCACTCGCACTCAGTTGTAGTGCATAGATGAGGAAGAGGAAGACACTAGGGCAAGGAAACAAGAAGGTTAATGCTGTCGAGAGATCATCTTACTATTTTGGGTTTTACTTTTGGTGCTGATTCTATCTTTGAGGAAGTTGTGGGGTTTTCTCCATTTATGGTTTTCTCGAAGAAAAACACTGTGTTCATTGTCTCTTTTGTTTGATTGTTGTGCTTGTTGTTTTCTCAGTTAAAGATCCTAATATAATGCTAGCTTAATGTTAAAAATCTAACAATGATGATGATGATGAAGTCAAGGATGGTGACAACGATGATGATGATGATAATGAAGATGATGTTGAGGATGAAGATGAAGATGACGATGTTGACGACGATGATGATGATGTTGATAATGAAGATCATGACGATCATGATGTTGTTAATGATGACAATGATGATGGTTATGATTACATCGATGAATATTATGATTATGAATATGGTGATGAGGATGATGTCGACAATGATGAAGATGATGTTGAGGATGAAGATGATGAAGATGATGATGATGATGAAAACAATGATGATGATGATGATGACCACAATGATCGATGATCATGGTGGTGGTGATGATGATGATGATGAATGAGGATAATGACAATGGTGATGATGATGGTGATGATGATGACAATGATGATGACAATGATGATGATGATGATGATGATGTTGATGTTGATGATATGATGAT
>LPNX010577146.1:108477-135151 GCA_001517045.1 Pseudotsuga menziesii | reverse complement strand
CAAAATCAAATTATACATGAGCATAGATATGCTGATGTATTTGTCATTTTAAGTGGTTTATGTGAGTATTCTAAACTCATTGTAATACATTCAGGCTACGCAAGGACAAGTAGAGACCTGCCACTACATTCAAGTTTTCCAATGGTGATAAAAAAGAGCTTATGTTATTAAAAAAAAGACGAATCGACGCATATCAATACCGGGAAGTCGGAATCCGCGCCTCTCAGTTAGCCGTCCCTCCTCCTAATGTCGGAAGGATTGAGAGCAGCAGCTCGGATTTTAACTAAAAGCTGACCCGGTCCCGGCTTTGGCACAGGGATTTCCCCGAATTGCAGCACGTCTATGGATCCATATTCGTTGTAGAACCACGCCTTCTGAAGTTTACTCATATCTTCTGCAGAAACAGTTTGCTTTTGCTTTGATCTAATGGAGAACCGAAATTTCAACGGATTGTGGTGATGGAGAGCGCAAGAAACTGCGTGGGTATTTATAAGCTTTTGAAGGGACCGCCATTAGATTTATGTTTAGGTCAAACAACCTGAAATGCAATGCACCTGGACAAAGAGGATCCTGGGCTTGTCAAATATTTTTTATTAACCTAATTAATAAATAACAAATTTCTAATAATAATTAATTCTGAGTAGTTCGAAAGAATGTTGTACTCTTCTCTTCACTATATGTCGATGATACGTAACGTATGTAAAGAAAAGCGAAAATATATTTTATTAATATATGATCCAATATTTTGACCTCATCTTTATCGCCGTCGTTCGTATACATTAGTGTTCAAAACTCGATAAGCACCCTTCAAATGCATTGGTTTTCAAAACTCTATCAGAATATACAGTCTGCTTGTCAGCTATAGCACCGCAGTTAGTTTTATATGTTTCTTTTACTCGAAGACATTCTCCTTGTTGAAAGACATTAAAGTTTACTAACTCTCTTAATTAAAAAGCCAAACACATTGGTCCAAGGTCCATAATAACTACCATTACTAATTAGGAAATGTGAAATATATGACTATATATAATTTCACATCCAATCATATATCATTTTATCAATATATATATATGTTAGTTAAAGTTTAGATGACATGTGGAATATATTAAGATATATAATTTCACATCCAATTATATATCATTTTATCTATATATATATTTTTGTTCTTTAAAGTTTAAATGATTTGCATTTTTTTTTTAATTTTTGGTTAATATTTAGAGGAAATTGTATCAAAATAGTAGTTTTTAGTTGTTCGAATTGCATAATAAAAATACCTTATCAGTTATGGAGGGTATAGAATCAATTTCTGCAATTAAAATTGCTTGAAGCTAGGCCAACTTGAAATAGAAAGTGCAAATCATGTAGACTTTAGCTCAATCCTATATGTATGAATGGACTTAATTTTGATTATTTACCAAAATTCATACCCAAAATTCACAGGCCTAATGGAAACCAAAACCTCAATTAACTCAAAAAACAAATGAATTTCACTACACCCATATGCATATTCACAAGCATCCTTGTGAATCCATACAAAAATTCACAAATATGCAAAGTTTGTCAAGCACATTGCAAGTTTGCATAAGTAATTTACATGCCCAATGTAAACCAAAACCCCAATTAACTCATAAAAAAGACAAACTTCACTATTTGCATATATGTATATTCACAAGAATCATTGTGAATCCAAACCAAAATTAACAAATATGCAAAGTTTGTCAATTATGTTGCAAGCTTGCATACACCTAAAAAAAATCAAGTAAAATTCATATATTCCCCTAAAATACATAGACAAACATGGTAAATTTCTTCCCTCTGTCCGAAATATCAAAGTTGGTCTTTTAAGAACATCAATAAATACCTTATAGTTTTGATGAAACCTCCTAATCCGAGTGTTAAAATAAGGTATAGAACCTTCCCATTCTTTTAACAAATATTTCGTCTTGAACGAAGGGTACTTTTTGGTTAAGGTCAAGACAACAAAGTTCAACAATAGACTGTACAAATGTGAAGATACATAGGTAGGTTGATGTGTTTGATTAAACATGGCAATCACATACTATCATGCATGATATAATCTAGTGGAAACCTTGCCATAAAATCCATAAAGATCTACTAAATAGACTTTGGAGTCCAAAAAACATCACGCTACAACAAATAATTACATATCTAACAAAATCATTGCCTATACTGGGATTTTATTCATCAATAGCACATTAAATGACGCTTATTCTAGGGTCTAGTTGTTGCCTCTACCAGCAATATGAGAGCTAGTCCTGCAAAGGAAATAGTCAGCACCTCACAATTTCGATGAAACTTCATAATCCAAGCCTTAAAATAAGCTAGAGGAGCTTCGCAATCAACATATGCACTCAAGACACTTTATGTACACATGCATGCTTAAAAATTGGAATTAATAATTGAATTTAGGACATAAATATGAAATGAAAAAATGTTAAATGTTTATTCTATACTGTAAAATTCAAGATCAATTTTTAAATTTACA
This sequence comes from Pseudotsuga menziesii, assembly GCA_001517045.1. NCBI lineage: Eukaryota > Viridiplantae > Streptophyta > Pinopsida > Pinales > Pinaceae > Pseudotsuga > Pseudotsuga menziesii. The sequence continues at coordinate 132,645 of LPNX010577146.1, read as the reverse complement.
TGATAGATTTAGTGTATGTTGTTATTTGTCGTACATTAGTTATACAATTTTGAGTGCTTAGAGATGTCATTATATCTTGTGTTTATATTTATAATGATATTTTATTTGTATTTATGATTGCAGTGGCTAGTATGGATAACAATGCAGAGATACTGAGGGTTATTGGCCATTTGAGAGAGATTGGTTCTTCTTGGAGGGGTGGAGATGACCTCCGCCGCTCGTTGTAAGATTCTTTGCTATCTATTGTTGATACGATCACAGAATGATGCTTTGTATAGCATCGCTTCTTACAAGGAGAGGAAAAGACAACAATACAATCACGAGTTGAGCTACAATGAGGTAAAAAAGCTCAAAATAACAAACCAACACATCTATACATTGTTTAGACTGCCTCGTATGGATGGCATTTCAGAGATCAAGAGGCCACATATTTCTATTGAGTTGTGCACCTTTCCACCCATCAAAGACAATTGGATGGATAGGTGGTACATGGTTTTTGACATTCCCCATCACAACAATAGAGAAGTACCATTGTACTTCCTCCAAAAATTGTATGCAGTGTTTGTGATGGGGAAACATGTCAACTATTTTGACATGTTGGGCTTCCAGGAAGATGATAGGGGCATGCCCCAACACCGACCCAATGCTAGGCATAGAGATGACAATCCATAGATACCTGCACCTCATGCCTAGCTACCGAGGGAAGACATCTCTCTTGCACATGACATGGTTTTCATGACATGGTTTTCTAGACACAGGAGGCATTTTTTACTCTAGATGAGATGGTCTCTCGACACACGACCACTATTGACCAGAGAGTGCCCTCTTCCTCTACTGGTGTACAACCACCCGCTTCTGGTGGTGGAGGGACATCCATTGGTGGGGATAGACCGGCATCCCATGTGCCTCAGAGTGAGCTACATGTCTGCACATCATGTGGGGCACCCTGCTATGGTCTTAGACCAAGACATGGTACCACTACGGTGACTAGTGGTAAGGTAAGGACATTGTTTTAAAACTCTATTATTGTTCAATTTTTAATTTTTCCATATTATATGTAACATATTAAAAGATTCGTAATATATGCAATATTTACTCTTGTAGGAGATTGATGCCTCTCACAAGGTTGGTACTGCACCCAGTGTGGTTGTACCCGAGGCCCAAACAACCACCATTGAGGTAATATTTAAACATTTATCATTTTGTTAATACATATCATTTTGTTAATGCATGTGTTAGTCTTGATTAATTTATTAAATTGTCTAATATTTATAATTTTTGAAGTTGCAGGAACCCCACTTAGAACGTGATGCTCAAGACGTTGATATCAATGACATAGTCCAAGGTGGAATTTATGATTACTTGAAGAATGTAAGTACATGGGTTATGACTGAATCTTGTTCGAATTATTTAAATTTCTTATTGTACACTCCTTTATAGTTCACTAATATTTATAATTTTAAAACTTGCAGATGCTATTAGTATCTGAAGAGGGGCAAGAAATTGATGGAAGCGATCACTCCCATAGGGGAGATATGTCCCAAGAAGGGGTAAGTATATTACAACATGTTAGTTTTTTAGTACATATTATTCCATCCATTCAACTCCATGTATAACTATGGTAACACTTTATGACTGTAGACATCATCGTAGATCCTTGCACCACCTCTTTGGTTTGGATCTCTGCGTATTCCAAACGTAGATAAGGGGGTTGTCTACACCAGACAAACCTCTTCCTTGAACAGAGCGGGTGTGCATGAGGATCAACCTACTCATCCCATGGTAATGTACACACTTCCGATGGCAGTTGTTGGTTAGCTATGAATTCACTTCACAAGTAGTTTTTCTTAATGTTATTTTCGCATGATTACAGCATCAAGATGTAGAGTCATCTGTGCTAGACCTTAGTGGGGTTGTTGATGCAATGGTCAATGCTGCATCTACAATAGGGATAAGTCACACTGAGGTACATCTACTTGAATATTTGTAATTGTACATTCCATTTGTATTGTTTATGGACATGCACGATGTCTAACTATTTTATCATTTGGTGAATGTAGCCACACCCTGGTCCATTAGTGCATGCAACTGAGGTTGATGTTCAACCTACGGCTCCTCTTACTACTGAAGAGTCCCAACATAATCCCCTAGAAATGATTTTTTCAATGAGATTTTCATTTTTTACATAATTGATTAGTATTTTCTCATTCATGTACATGTTGATAATTCTTGAGATAATTGACATATTTTTTTTATTCATAGAGAAGCATTGCAGAGAGACTCTCTGCAAGGAGGAGGACACTAGAGGAAACTATACCCTCAACACCAGAGGCATCTATACCCCCGACGGATGCAGTGAGACTTTGTTTTATTTACAATTGAGCAATATTTTAAATTTTTGAAAGCTTTGTTATTCCTGGATAGTACTAGTTCAGTTACCTGTTCAAGAAATATTGTCATTTATTTCCAGTCGCCAAATATGCATAGTGGTCGTACACAGAGGCGAAAAGAATCAAGTTATGGGAAAAATAAGAGAAAGTTAGATTTTTTATGTGTTATTCCAGGACAAATATGTATTTTTATGCACAATCCGGAGTTAGCGTATAGGGGCGCAGTCCAGGACATATGTACTTTTGTTTGCACATCCACATCAGATATGTTTTTGATACATGTACATTGACAGGCCATAGATGGGCCTTCTATTTTTGTATTATAACTTTCATGATATAAAGAATATTTCATATCAAGGCTCTTGAGATCTTCATGGTTCAGTCTTTTAAGTGTGATTATACACGTGTGACCAAGAATTTTTCTATGTGTAATGTTCCTAATTTTTTATAGATTTTATGATTGCATGGAGATATCAGTAATAAATTTAAGAACAATGCACAATTACAATATTACATAATGACAAAAATGTACATTTTAATTTTTTTTTACCATGATCGAATTGCATATACAATGTTATATTAACAATGTTAAATTGTATTCACAAAGATGGAACATATCTAATACACATAAGCACCCAAGACAGCTAAGCAACTAATCCAACTTGGTGGAATACAAAAGCACCTTACCCACACAACAACCTAACAAACTTTTAAAGGATGCACAAAGTTGACACACCTAAGTGATGCACCTATGTGGTCAACATAAATAAAATTAGTGTTTGGCATGATGTCTTTCATCTAACGAATACATGGGATACATATCAAACCTAAAAGTATCCGAGTATTATAAGGTTGATTCAAAATAATGGTTATGACTATATCCTGCACATTATGTATGTCCTGCACATTATTTTATCATTTTGTTAATGTACATGGAATTTGATGAATGGCCTTGAGTAACAACTTTGAAAGAGATGAAAGTTATGCGTGATTTTACTATACTTTAAATTGAAGATATATATATTTTGTAATAATGTCGTAATAGATTGGCCACTTGTTTCTAAACATAAGCATGTTCCATTACATGGTTACTGACGTAATGACATTGCCTCCTACTGCGTTTCATCGTACAAATGCTCACATCTCTTGGATGACCTAGCTAAATTAATATGGGAAACATACTTCTTTCGAGTTTTCAATCCCATGAATGATATGAGATCCTAACATCAATTCACCTCGACATAGAGATTGACAACTCCTTTCACCTTGATTAAAAAAAAACAAAGAATATTTCTTGCTTGATAATGATGGGAAATAAGTCAAGTTCAACACCTCACAATAGGTAACATAATTATCGACAACTGCACATAGAATAATAGTTTGCAACAAGAATTTTTTCAAGAGGGGAAGATCTACAATCACCTTCAAGCTGACCTCTATGTGCAAAAATTTCACATTCACTTACTGAGCAAAACCCTAGTTTCCAAAATTAACAAAACAATGATCCCTTGTCCATGGACCCAGAGTAGAGGGCCACTCTAGCACTATCCCGATATCCTCAATCCAACAGAGCTAACGGTTCTTCAATCCAAGCAATGGTCATCAATCTATGGAACGTTGAATCCCACCTCCTATAAACTTTCATGGACACCTGTTGAATCCCTAACCGAGGCATAGAATGGAAAATGTGCATCAAAAAGGGCTTCCGGTGGGTCATTCAAGTGTGTTTAGGAAGGTTCCATGTGTGAATGCTAGCCACACCTTCACGGTTGAGGAATTTGCAAAGCCGACCCCTATGTATAGAAATTGGACATTCACTTACTTGAGCAAAACCCTAGTTTTCCAAATTAACCAAAAAAATGATACCTTGTCCATGGACCTAGATTAGAGGGCCACCCTAGCACTATCCCGATGTTCTAAATCCAACGTAGCTGACAGTTCATTGATCAGAGCAACGGTCATCATTCTATGGCATGTTGAATCCCACCTCCTACAGGCTTTCAGGGACACCTGTTGAATCCCTACCCGAGGCATAGAATGGAAACTGTGCATCAAAAAGGGCTTCCACTGGGTCATGCAAGCGTGTTTAGGAAGGTTCCATGTGGGAATGCTAGCCACATGTTCACGGTCAGCAATATGCAAATTTGACCCCCATGTGCAAAACTTTCACATTCACTTACTGAGGAAAACCCTAGTTTCCAAAATTGACCAAAATAACGATCCCTTGTCCATGGACCCAGAGTAGAGGGCCACTCTAGCACTATACCAATGTCCTCAATCCAATAGAGATGATGGTTCATCAATCTAAGAAATGGTCATCATTCTATGGCACGTTGAATCCCACCTCCTACAGGCTTTCAGGGACACGTGTTGAATCCCTACCCGCGGCATAGAATTGAAACCAGACATCAAAAAGGGCTTTCAGTGGGTCGAACAAGCATGTTTAGGTAGGTTCCATGTGGGAATTCTAGCCACACATTCATGGTCAAGAAATATGCGAATTTGACCCCCATGTGAAAAAAAATTCACATTTACTTGCTAAGCAAAACCCTAGTTTCCAAAATTGACCAAAAAAATGATCCCCTATCCATTGACCCAGAGTAGAGGGCCATTCTAGCACTATCCCGATGTCCTCAATCCAATAGAGTCAACGGTTCATCGATCCAAGCAATGGTCATCATTATATGGTACGTTGAATCCCACCTCCTACAAGCTTTCAGGAACACTTGTTGAATCCCTAACCGAGGCATAGAATGGAAACAGTGCATCAAAAGGGGATTTCAGTGGGTTGTGAAAGTGTGTTTAGGCATGTTCCATGTGGGAACTCTAGCCACACATTAACGGTTGAGAAATATGTGAAGTTGACCCCCATGTGCAAAAATTTCACATTCACTTACTAAGCAAAAGCCAAGTTTTCGAAATTGACCGAAAAAATGATCCCTTATCCATGGACCCAAATTAGAGGGCCACCCTAGCACTATCATGATGTCCTCAATCCAACGGAGCTGACAGTTTGTTGATCCCAGCAACCTGTCATCATTTTATGGCACGTTGAATCCCACCTCCTACATGCTTTCAACAAAACCTATTGAATTGCTACCCGAGGCATAGAATGGAAATTGTGCATCAAAAAGGGCTTTCGGTGCGTCGTGCAAGCATGTTTATGTAGGTTCCATGTGGGAATGTTAGCCACACATTCACGGTCGAGTAATATGAAAAATTGACCCCCATGTGCAAAAATTTCACATTCACTTACTAAGCAAAATCCTAGTATCCAAAATTGACCGAAAAAATGATCGCTTATCCATGGACCCATATTAGAGGGCCACCCTAGCACTACCTTAATGTCTTGAATCCAACGGAGCTGATAGTTCGTCGATCTGAGAAATGGTCATTATTGTATGGCACGCTGAATCCCACCTCCTACAGGATTTCAGGGACACCTATTGAATCGCTACCCGGGGCATAGAATGGAGACCATGCATCAAAAAGGGCTTTCAGTGGGTCATGCAAGCGTGTTTAGGCATGTTTCATTTGGGAGCGCTAGCCACACATTCATGGTTGATTTTGACCCCCATGTGCAAAAATTTCACATTCACTCACTGAGAAAAACCCTAGTTTCTAAAATTGACCAAAAAAATGATCCATTGTTCATGGAACCAGATTAGAGGGCCTCCCATAGCACTCTTCCAATGTCCTGAAGCCAACGGAGCCGACGGTTTGTCGATCCGAGCAATGACCATCATTCTATCACATGTTGAATCCCACCTCCTAAAGGCTTTCACGGACACTTGTTGAATCCCTACCCGGGGCATGGAATGGGGATCGTGCATCAAAAAGGGTTTTCTGTGGGTCGTGCAAGGGTGTTTAGGCAGGTTCTATGTGGTAACACTAGCCACACGTTCATGGTTGAGAAATATACGAATTTGACCCTCATGTGCAAAAATTTCACACTCACGTACTGAGCAAAACCCTAGTTTCTAAATTGACCAAAAAATGATCCCTTGTCCATGGAACCAGATTAGAGGGCCTCCCATAGCACTATTTCGATGTCCTGAATCCAACGGAGTTGACGGTTCATCAATCCGAGTAATGGCCATCATGCTATCGCACGTTGACCATCTTCGATTGGTCATGTCATTTCTCTTCTTCTCTTTAATTTCTTCAAGGATTTCATTGGGTATCTGCTTCCTTGCTGATTTTCTTGCTCGATTGCGTGATTTTCCCATGACCACAATGATCAATGATATATATCATTTCCTTTGCTAGCTCCTCAATGGGAAACTACCCAAGATTGGTTTCTTTCTTGCTCAATTGTGTATAGATACTCAAGATAGAGGGAAGATTGGAAAGAATGTTGCCTTTACTAGCTCCTCAATTCCAAGAAAAACAATGGTAGAGATGCTCTATGGTGCTCCTCAATGGGAAATTCCCCAAGCTTGGTATCTTTCTTGAGCAATTGTGTCTACATACTCTTGAGCTAGGGAAAGATTGGGAAGAATACATTGCCTTTCCTAGCTCCTCAATTGCAAAAAAACCAATGGTAGAAATGTTGTATGGTTTCCTCAATGGGAAATTCTCCAAAGGTGGTTTCTTTCTTGCTTAATTTTGTCTTCATACTCCACCACAGTGACCAAGTTAATGTTGCCTTTGCTAGTTCCTCGATTTCAAGAAAACATTGGTGGAGATGCTCTATGTGGCTCCTTTCTCACTTAATGGATTCTTTCTTGCTCAAACCATTGTTTATTTCTTTCTCCTTAATGTATACCATGCTCTAAGCAATACCTAGAAACTTGTGGTGGAGATGCTTAATACACAAAACAAGTTTGTGTGAAAATATGGTGAAGAAGATAATGCTCACACACTATCTGTAACCTGAATTTGTGCGCAGACTGTCAAACCTATGAAAATGTCTTTAGAGTGTTTCTCGGACAACAACTGCTACTGTTTATACTGAGGACAAACGCACACGCATTATTGTTAACGAAAACGAGGGGCGCGTTTTGGATACATAAAATGCGTGTGTGTTTTACTCTAATAGAATTTTGGATCATTTAAGAAGGTAGTTCCACAACTAAGGGGTCATTCAAGGTTTAGGGGGAATCAACAAGCATGCCCATAGTATTTGCGCCTTAACATCCCCCATTTCTTCAACCTAACTATATTGTTTTACAACTCTAGGGATGTGTAATAAGGGGATACATTGGGATATGTGTGTGTGTGAGAGAGAGATAGGTTAGGGGGTGTTAGTGGTAATGGGAGACGTACGAATGTGTGTGTGTGTCATAGAGATAGGTTAAGGGGTGCTAGTGGTAAGGTCTGACATAGAGATTTTTGTGTGTTTGCCAAAGAGATAGGGTAGGGCGTGCTAGTGGTAAGGGGAAACATAGGGACGTGTGTGTGTGTCAGATAGATAGGTTAGGGGGTGCTAGTGGTAAGGGGAGACATAGAGATGTGTGTGTGTGCTATGTTACAAGGGAGACATAGGTTTAGGGAGACATGAGGATGAGGATAATGACGATGGTGATGATGATGGTGATGATGATGATGATGTTGATGTTGATGTTGATGTTGATGTTGATGATGTTGATGTTGATGATGATGATCATGTTGATGATGATCATGAAGATGAAGATGAAGATGAAGATGAATATGTTTATGATGATGATGAGGATGATGATGATGATGATGATGATGATGATGATGTTGATGATGATGTTGATGATGAAGATGATCATGATGATCATGGCGATGTTGATGATGATGATCGATGATCAATGATGATGATGATGACAAGGCATGATGATGATGTTGATGTTGATGTTGATGATGATGATGATGATGATGACCATGATGTTGTTGATGTTGATATTGATGATAATGATCATGTTGATGATGATGATGATGATGATGATGATGAAGATGATGATGATGCCGATGATGATTAAGATGAAGATGATGAAGATGATAATGATGATCATGGCGATGTTGAAGATGATGATCAATAATCAATGATCATGGTGATCATGATCATGATAATGATGACAATGAAGTCGACGATGGTGACGATGTTTATGGTGATGAAGTTGGGGATGATGAAGATGTTTATAATCATGATGATGAGGAGGATGAGGATGATGATGATGGTGATGATGATGGTGATGTTGATGATGAAGATGATCATGATGATCATGGCGATGTTGATGATGATGATCGATGATCAATGATGATGACCTGGTGATGATGCTGACAAGCCATGATGATGATGTTCATGTTGATGTTGACGTTGATGATGATCATGATCATGATCATGAGGATGATGTTGATGATGTTGATGTTTATGATGATGATCATGTTGATGATGATGATGATGGTGTTGATGATGATGATGATGATGATGATGAAGATGATGATGATGATGATGATGATCAAGATGAAGATGATGAATATGATCATGATGATCATGGTGATGTTCATGATGATGATTGATGATCAATGATCATGGTGATGATGATGATGATGAAGTCGGGGATGGTGATGATGATGAAGATGATGATGATGATGAAGATGATGTTGAGGATGAAGATGAATATGATGATGATGTCAACGATGATGATGATGATCATCATGATGATCATGATCATAATGATAATGGTGATGATGATGATGATGATGGTGATGATGATGATGATGAAGATTATGATTATGAATATGGCGATGAGGATGATGATGATGATGATGACAATGATGAAGACGATGATGATGATGACAACAATGACGATGATGACAATGATGATTGATGATGATGGTGGTGGTGATGATGATGGTGATGATGATGAATGAGGATAATGACAATGGTTATGATGATGGTGATGATGATGTTGATGATGATGACGATGATGATGACAATGATGATGATCATGTTGATGTTGTTGTTGATGATGATGATGACGATGATGACGATGATGTTGATGATGTTGGTGTTGATGATGATGATCATGTTGATGATGATGATGATGATGATGAAGATGAAGATGAAGATGTTTATGATGATGATGAGGATGAGGATGATGATGACAATGATGTTGGTGATGTTGATCTTGATGATGATGATAATGTTGATGATGATGATTATGATGATGATGATGATGATGAAGATGATGATGATGATTATGATGATGATGAAGATGAAGATGAATATGAAGATGTTTATGATGATGAGGATAAGGATGAAGATAATGGTGATGATGATGGCGATGATGATGATGATGACGACGATGATGTTGATGATGTTGATGATGAAGATGATCATGATGATCATGGCGATGTTGATGATGATGATCGATGATCAATGATGATGGTGATGATGATGGTGATGATGATGACGATGATCAGGATGATGATGTTGATGATGTTGATGTTGATGACGACGATGATAGTGATGATGATGATGATGATGATGATGATGTTGATGTTGATGTTGATGATGATGATCATGTTGATGATGATGATGATGAAGATGATGATGATGATGATGATGATGATGATGATGAGGATGAGGATGAATATGTTTATGATGATGAGGAGGAGGAGGAGGAGGATGAGGATGATGAGGATGGTGATGATGATGGAAATGATGATGATGATGATGGTGATGACGATGATGATGTTGATGTTGATGATGATGATTGATGATCAATAATCATGGTGATGATGATTGTTTATGTAATTTTCACTTCAGAATGTATTCACTTGTATTTCTTATGTATTGTAACCCGATTTTTTTTCCAGGATGTATTTGTAATGTATCCGAGTCGTTTCATGCCCCGATATTTCGATCAGGAGTTTCTATAATGTAAACAAGTCATGTCAAGTCAAGGTGGGAAACCCTCCTATTGTCTAAGGGTTCAATTCCTTGTACTTCCAAGGCACTAGGGTTATTAGACTCACCTAGTGAATTTTTCCCTAGTTGGGTTTAGTCAAGTCAGGAATTAGTATAAATAGAGAGATGTCCTCTCTATTTATCACACACTCACTCACACTCAGTTGTAGTGCATAGATGAGGAAGAGAAAGACACTGGGGAAAGGAAGAAAGAAGGTTACTGCTGCCGGGAGATCATCTTAGTGTTTTGGGTTTTACTTTTGGTGGTGATTCTATCTTTGAGGAAGTTGCGGGGTTTTCTCCATTTATGGTTTCCCTAAGGAAAAACACTGTGTTCATTGTCTCTTGTGTTTGATTGTTGTGCTTGTTGTTCTCTCAGTTAAAGATCCTAATATAATGCTAGCTTAATGTTAAAAATCTAACATGGTATCAAAGCTAACCTAAGAAGAAGACATTGTGCAGCTGCGAGAACTACGGCTTCCTACTTTGTGGATCTCTCTCCACAGATTTTCAGCAAAAGTAGGGTGGAACAACTCTCCTCCTTAGGGTGCATATTTCTGTCGAAGGAAAATCCAATTCTGAGGATTTTCAATTTTAGACCCGACACTACTGCCGAAAATTCAGGATTTTCACAGAAGTGGAATTTTTTAGTGAGCCTAGGCCTAGATTGATCTCCTCCTCAAAATCGAAGTTAGGGATCAAAATCAAAGCATTTGGTTGGACAAAACTCTGGAAAAGAAAAACCCTAATCTACTCCTGAACGAGCACTGTAGAATTTCAGCTCCAAATTCAGATATGACATCTTGACCTGGTAAGATCTAAATATTTTGTATTTCCATTTGAGGTGCTCAGTTAAGATGTCTCATCACACCAAGCTTGATGAAAATATTGAGGGAGCTGATAACTTCCGAGCATGGAAGTATAGGACCTCCCTGGTCCTAGAAGAAAATGAGTTGGACTCCTATATCAGTGAGGAGGTTCCAACTCCAGAGGAAGATGAGGCCAAGGCCTTACACAAGAAGAAGCTGATTATGGCAAAGAGGATCATTACTTATTCAGTCAAGGATCACCTCATACCACAGGTGTCCTCCCTGAAGACACCTAAATCTATGTTTGATTCCCTAACCAAACTGCTTGAAGAGAAGAACATCAATCGAAAGATGGCTCTAAGGAACTAGTTGAAGAATGTAAAGATCCAAAATAAGGAGACCATCCAATCATACTTCACAAGGGTCTCTTAGATCAAAGAACAACTGGAAGCAGTAGATGAAGAAGTGGAGAATGCAGAAATTGTGATGACAACCTTGAATGGTCTCCCTAGGTCATGGGATTCTTTCATCCAAGGAATATTTGCTAGGAAGAAGTTAGTCAAGTTCAGTAAACTATGGGAAGAATGTTCACAAGAAGAAGCTCGAATAGCAACTCAAGAAGAAAAGATGGGAAGTGAAGATCAAGCTCTCACAGTACACTCCAGGAAAGGAAGAAGGGAAAGTCATCATCACCAAGGTAAGCATTCTCATGAGAAAAATAATCATGCAAGAAGGGATTCATCCAAACTTAGATGTTATACATGCGATGAAATAGAAAATTTTGCTAGAAAGTTTCCCATGAATAAGAATGGATCCAAGAAGAAGAACAACTCCAAAAAAAGGCATCATGCTCACATTGCCAAGGATGATGATCCTCCCAGGAAAAGAGTAAAACAAGAAAGTGAAGACTCTTCAAGTGAAGAAGAATATGTTTTGATCTCTACTCTCACAGGAACTGTCACTCATGGAAGCAAAGCTTGTCTTATTAATAGTGGGGCTTCCAAACACATGACAGGTTTCAAGGAGTCTTTTGAGAAACTATCCGAACATAATTCACCCCTTAAGGTGAAACTTGGGGATGCATACTAATCATTAGAGGAATTTTGAGCTCTAAAATGGGCCTCCTAAGGAAAATAATAAAATAATGGTTAAAATAATAAAATAATATTTATTAATTTTGGAGGAAAAAAGAAAAAAACTACTTTTGTGTTTGTATTTTCAACATATCTCCCTGTGTTTTTATTCAAATTTCGATCAGGAGAGCTCATTGGATGTGGAATTTGATTCTGCATCCAACCAGTACCCACACTGCATACTTTTGATGGACTCTACTACCCCAAAACCAAGAAATATATGAGAAACGTGATGATGACATCATCATTATGTTTTTTAAGGTATTTCTTGTTTTTGGGGTAGCAGAGTCTATCAAAAGTATGCAGTGGGGGTACTTGTTGGATGCATAATCAAATTCTACATCCAACGAGCCCTCTTGATCGAAATTTGAGTAAAAACACAAGATATGTTGAAAATACGAACAAAAAAAGCAGTTTGTTTTATGATAAATATGTCAATTCAATCATTATGGTGACTCATTTTATTGGAATTCTATTGGTTCTTGAATTCCAACTCACAAGAGCTTATTGTTGGCATGTTTTCTTGTAAGGCCCATTTTAGACCCCAAATTTCCTCTAGTGATCCCATAAAAGGTAGTGGTGAATCCTCCTACAAGCTAGACTCTGGAAAGTCTATGAAAATGAAGGATGTCTTGTTTGTACCAAGACTAAAGAAGAATATTCTATCCATATCGGCCCTCGATGCAAAAGGCATGAGGGTTGCATTTGTAGATGGCCAATTCCTCATGTGGTCAAGAAGAAAGACTATTGACAATGCAATAGTAATTGGAGAACATGAAGGAGGATTATACAAATTGAAGGGCCATCCAGAAGAAGATTTGGTCCATGACTCAGTAGAGCCAAATGAATTTTGGCACAGAAGGCTTGCACATGTGCATTAAAGAGCACTACCACTAGAAAGCAAAGTTGTTGAAGGTATTCCAAAAATTCAAGCAAAATATGAAGGGGTCTGCAAAGGATGTGTGAAAGGAAAGAATACAAAGAAGACATTTCCAAGTAGCGAGAGCAAAGAAAAAGGAATCTTGGAAATCATCCACTCTGATGTATGCGGACCAATGTCATCAAGTTCACTAAGCGGGTATGTATACTATGTTTCTTCCATTGATGACTTTTCTAGAAAGACATGGATTTACTTCATGAAGAACAAAGATGAAGTTTTCAGCAAGTTCAAGGAATTCAAAGCCTTGATCGAGAACCACGAAGAAAAGAAGATCAAGACCTTTCCATCATAAATGGCGGAGAATTCACATCAAATGAATTCAAAGACTTATACAAAGAATAAGGGATTAAGAGGTGTTAGAATATTTAGACACCTAGGATTTAGTTAAGATCAACTTGTGTAATATATATATTAGGTAAAGTGTGTTTCTTTAGTATGCATTAGAATGCATTTGTAAATATTCTAATCCGACGATCATGATATTCTCTAGACATAAAGTGATCTGACGGTTCAACTTATCTTAGATCATACCTACCATTGATCTGTAGCTTAACACCCAATTGGTCCATGATCTCTTTTTAAAGAGCATGGAGGGTCCTTGGCTAGTTGATAGATTATGAGAAGCTCATGTAACTTTCTTTCTTTTGCATAATAAATTGCTCCAAGTAGCTATTTAGCTGTGGTCGTGGACTATTTCCCTCTCGAGGGTTTTAACCACGTGACCAACATCGGTGTGTTGATATGTGATCTATTTGTGTGAAGAGGTTCCTCAAGGTGTTTGGTCTTTTTGGAGTACCCTGTGTACTCAAACATGGTATCAGAGCTTTTATGAAGAGACTCTTTTGGTTTTGATCAAGATCTGGAATCGGTGTTGCCGAAACTTTGAAAGGATTTCTGGTTCTAGATTTTTTGTGTATTTGTGGCCTATGGGAGATATTCCATTGTTTCGAGAGCATCGTTTCCATTGGAAAATAGTTTTTGTTTCACCGAAAACCGTTTTTGTTTGTTTCCAGAAACACCCATGTCGGAAAATCTGAAGGTATAATGTTACAGTGACGGATTTGTTTTATTTTTTTTAAATCTCTTATATTTTATAAATTTTAATATTAGATCTTTACATTTTTAGTTTTGGACTGTTGTCTTCCTTGGCTATGTATGCTCTTTACCGTGCACCTTGTACGATCGTGACAAATCAGAAACAAAAAGGAATTTTTTTCTTCTTGTCTCCTCTGCTATGTATGCTCTTTGTCGTGCACCTTGTGCGATCATGGCAAATTAGAAAAAGCAAGAAAACTTGAAAACATAGACTTTTCGGGTAAGATAACGAAGATCTAACCCCATTGTGTGGGAAAAGTTTTTTTATTTTTGTTTTTTCGTTTTTTTTTTTTTTGTGATTTGCAGGAAAAAAAGGCAAGCACGGAGAAAGAGAGAGAAGAGTTTAAAAAAAAAGCCCCTCTTCCTCTTTCCATACTTTTATGTACCTTTTAAACTTAGTTCACTTGATCCAAAGTTTCTTTACTCCTTAATAAGTCTTATCAAGCTACATTTTAGTGCATGCAATTTCTATTTTCAAGTTACTTTATTGTAAAAGTGCATCTCACTTAAATAAAATAAAATAAAAGTGAGTCACTTAAGTCTTTTAATTTATTGCCGCATTATTTAAAGTAACATTATTGTAAAAGTAAACCTCACTTATTCTACAAAAGTGATTCACTTCAAAACAACTTTATTGTAAAGTGATTGTCAAAGGTTGATCTTTGGAAGAGGGGGGTTATTTTTTTTAATTGGTCAAGTTAATATTTGTCACGTCATTATTGGGGACATCTTCAACATTTTCTTTGATCCAGCATAACTTCATCATCAAGAATCAGTTTTCAGTGCCGTTTTTTTTAAAACTGCATATTTTTTTGAACTCTTTGCATCCAGATTATTAGTTTCTGTTCTTTCAGCCATTATTTTACAGTATGGCCACCCCTTGTTGTATTAAACTTACAAGTTCTAACTATTTCTCATGGAAATCTCGTATGGAGGATGTTTTGCGAAGTAGGGGATTCTTCAGGATAACCTCAGGGAAAGAAACATAACCCATTGATGATGATAAGAAAATTAAATGGGAAAATAGATGTGATGAAGCTCGTGGATTGATTGGAATGTCAATCTTTACTGATTTACGATTCCAAATATCTGGAATTGATGAACTTGATATAGCTCGAAAAAAGTTGGAATCTGTGACCGGTAAACACAATGAAATTTGGGGTCATCAACTTGAGAATGAGTTGATTTCCTTGAATCCAAATGATTTCATGCATTCAAGACTATTTATCTAAGTATAAAACTCTTAGACTCTGATGTGCAGAATGTAAGATTAAGAAAGAAGACAAACATTGTATTTATCATATTCTTTCCAAACTTGGACCTGCATATTCTATTTTTGTATCTACATTATACTCCATGAAAGAATCCTTAACTGCAGCTAGCTATCAAGAGCCTAGCCTTGAATCATTTTCTGATTCCTTAATTAGAGAGAAATATAAGCTCATTCATCTTGGAATAATTAACAATGTAGATACATCTCGGAAAGCCTTATTGTCCCAACAGAAAGAAAAGTCCAAGCCTCCCAAGAAACAAAATTTTCACAATAATAAGCCAAACAACAAGGGTCCTAAACCCTCTCAGTCAGGTCCTTCTTTAAAAAATGACAAAGGATCCAAGCAAAAAGGAAAGAAGACTAAGTGTCATTGCAATTTTTGTGGGAAAGATAATCATGATAAATCTAAGTGTTTTAAGAAGATGACAGCCTTGGAAGCAGCAATGAAGAAGCATCACATCAGCCTAGATTTGTCTTCATAATCTACCTCTCATGGACATCCACTTTGTGCTTCTGGTTACTCTTATATTGCATCTTTTTTTTTTACTTCAATTGAATGGCTCATTGATTATGGAGCATCTTATCATATGGATAAGGATAAAGCCATCTTTTCTACTATGCATGAATGTAACACCAAACAAATATTTGTTGGTCATGATAGATCTCTACATGTTGTAGTATCTAGAACAGTTCCAGTAGAAAATGGTTATTTCAGTGATGTATTATGTGTTCCAAAAAGTTCCTACAATTTGTTATTAGTCTATCAAATTACTCATTTAGGTGAAGGTAAAACTGTGATGTTCACACCTCACCAAGTTGTAATCAAGGATTTTAAAAATCCTCAAAATGTCCTTGCTACTGGAACTGTTGATGATATTTCCAAGTTGTACAAATTTAACAACTTTGGGTCATCACCTTTTCCTTCAGTTTTTGTTGCTGAAAGTGATAACTTGAGAAAACTTCAGCATGAGCGATTTGGTCACTTAAATTATCACTCATTGCAACAACTATGTAAAGAGAATATGGTGACTGGTATTCCACTGATATCTTGCAAGGATGGTGTTTGTTCCGGCTGTGTACTCGGAAATCATCATTGAGACAGTTTTGATGAACGTGCCTCTTGGCACACCTCGGTTCCCTTGGAGCTTTTGCATAGTGACTTGTGTGGCCCTATTCCATCTACTTCCTTTTCTGGTTACAAATATTTCTTACCTTTCATTGATGAATACTCCAAACACACTTGGGTTTACTTCCTAAAACTTAAGAGCGAAGTATTTATCATGTTCTTGGCCTACAAGGCCCTTGTTGAAAAACAAACTGGTCATCAAATTATTAAGTTAAGATCTGACAATGGAGGAGAATATGTTAACAACAAGTTTACTAATTTTTGCACTAAATAAGGAATCCAACAACATCACACCCATCCATATACACCATAAGAAAATGGTGTAGCTGAACAAAAGAACCGCACTTTAAAAGAAATGACTAATTGTATGATCCAATCTAAGGGTCTAAGTCTTCAATATTGGGCTGAGGCCATAAATTGTGCAAATTACATAGTTAACCGCACACCCACTAAAGTTTTACAAGGTATAACACCAGAAGAAGCATGGAGTAAAATTAAACCAGATGTAATTCACTTTCATGTGTTTGGTTGTGAAGCATGGGCTCACATTCTGGATGAAAAATAGAAAGCATTGCAGCCTAAAAGTGAAAAGTGGATATTTGTTGGATATTCAGAAGATGTAAATGGTTATAGAATTCTTCAGCCACATTTTCATGATACAATCATTAGAAGAGATGTTAAATTTGATGAAAATCTCTTGGCCTGCGAGCCTATCTTGGCAGGTGTGCCATCTTTGGCCTACGATCCTGATTCAACAATTGTGCCTTCTTATTCTTCTTCTTCCAACTTCCTTGACAGCTTTTCAACTCCAATTTCTGATGATGACAGTGAAGATGAAAATACACCTCCTCCTGCTCATGTTCCTCCAACTGCACCAGCACCAATGCTTCCTCGATGGGTCTGTTCAACATGTGAAGCCGCTGGTGATCTTGCTGGTGATCCTAGAGATCAACGTCGAACACATTCTCAGTTTCAGTGAGCCTCTTCTCTTTTGGCTCAAGTTTCCGAGAATCATGATCCAGAAACTTTTGTAGAAGCTTCAGGAAATCCAGATTGGGATGCAGCTATGGATGAAGAATATTGTTCCTTAATGGCGAATGATACTTGGGATCTTGTTCCTCTTCCAAAAGGAAGAAAACTTCTCAAATGTAAATGGGTCTATAGAACTAAGTATGCATCATATGGAAGTGTTGAAAGACTTAAGGCAAGGTTAGTTGCCAAAGGTTTTTCCCAAGTTGAAAGGATTGACTACAATGAAGCCTTTGGTCCTGTCACAAAAATGAATTCCATCTGCATTGTTCTTTCCCTTGCAGCCTTACATAACTGGGAATTCCATCAAATGGATGTCAAGTCTGTCTTTTTACATGATGATTTACAGGAGGAAATTTACATGGAAAAACCTTCTAGTTATGTTCAGGATAACTCTATCCTTGTGTGTTTCCTTAAGAAATCCTTATATGGCCTTAAGCAAGCTCCTAGAGCTTGGTATGCCAAAATGGATAGCTTTCTCCTTGACACTAGTTTTTCTAGATGCCATTCTGACCCCAATGTCTATACCAAGAAAGTAGGAAATCATCTCATCATACTTGTTCTTTATTTTGATGATCTTATCCTTACTGGTAGTGATCCTAAACTTATAACCCATGTGAAATCCAGTCTTAAGAAAAATTTTGAAATGTCAGACTTAGGACATTAGCATTATTTTCTTGGTCTCCAAGTCTAGCAAACCAAAGAAGGAATATTTTTTTCCAAGTCTAAGTATGCTTGTGACCTTCTTCATCGCTTCCACATGGAAGATTGTAAACCAGCCCTTTCTCCCTTCCAGTCTGGAGTCAAACTTTCTACCACTTATACTTCCCCTGAAGTAGATGCCACCTTGTATCATCAGCTTGTTGGTAGAATTTTATACTTGACTCAGTCTTGTCCTGACCTTTCCTTTGCCGTTGGTCATGTTTCCTGTTATATGCAAACTCCTCATGAAAGTCACTGGAAAGCAACGAAAAGAATACTTCGATATATTCAAGGTACAATTCAGTTTGGGATTCATTATAGTACAAGGGGGAAACCTATGTTGGTTGGTTTCACTGATTCAGATTGGGTCAATGATCCTGATGATCGAAAGTCTACTGCAGGTTATGTTTTCAGTCTGGGATCTGAACCTGTCACTTGGTCTTGTAAGAAACATCAAGATCTTGCTCTTTCTTCAGTAGAAGCAGAATATCGAGCCACAGTTAATGCCAGTCAGGAAGATTTATGGCTTTGATAAATCCTTTCAGAGTTTGGATTCAAGAAGCAGCAGCCTACTCCACTTTGGTGAGACAATCAAAGTGCCATCAAGCTTGCCAAAGATCCAGTTCTACATCAACATAGCAAACACATTGAGCTACACATGCACTTCATCAGAAATCTTGTTCATGATCATGTTATTGAAATGCTCTATTGCCCTACAAATGATCAAGTTGCAGACATCTTCACCAAGTATCTTACAAAAGTGAAGTTTTCTAAACTTCGATCTATGTTAGGAGTTCAGGAATGTGTCCTTAAGGGGGGATAGGCTCTAATGCCTCCTTCCTTCTCCTAATAGTGTCACTTTTGTAAATCCTTCAATCCTATCCCAAGTTGTTCTTAAGGGGAGATGTTAGGATATTTAGACACTTAGGAGTTATTTAAGATCAACTTGTGTAATATATCCGTTAGGTAAAGTGTGTTTCTTTAGTGTGCACTAGTATACATTTGTAAATATTCTAATCCGATGGTAATGATATGCTCTAGACATAAAGTGATCTGATAGTTCAACTTATCTTAGATCATACCTACCATTGATCCATGGCTTAAACATCTGATTGGTCCATGATCTCTATTTAAAGAGCATTGAGGGTCCTTTGGCTAGTTGATCGATTATGAGAAGCTCATGTAACTTTCTTTCTTTTGCATAATAAATTGCTCCAAGTAGCTATTTGGCTAGGTCCATGGAATGTTTCCCTCTCGATGGTTTTAACCATGTGACAAACATAGCTGTGTTGATGTGTGATCTATTTGTGTGAATTAGTTGCTCAAGGTGTTCGGTCTTTTAGGAGTACCCTGTGTACTCAAACAAGAGGGAGTTATCCACTCATTATTATCCACAATAGAATGGGGTTACAAAAATGAAGAATAGAACTATCATGGAAGCTACAAGAGCAATGCTTCATGATCAGGATATTCCCATGCATCTATGGGCAGAGGATACTAGAACAGTGGTGTATGTACAGAACAGTACTCCACACAGAGTACTCGAGAACAAGACTCCTGAAGAAGTCTTCTCCAGAAAGAAACCAGAAGTCAGCCATCTCTAAATATTTGGATGTCCAATGTACATATACATTCCAAAAGAGAAGAGAAAAAAATTAGATCCTTCAGGAAAGAAGGGTATATTTGTGGGATACACTAAAAGCTCGAAGGGTTACATAATATATTTCCCAGGATTCAAAAATATCGATATCAGCAAGGATGTAACATTTGATGAAGACACAGCTTACAACAAATATAGAAAGAGACCTACTAAAGAACTTGAAGATTCACAAGCACCCAGAATTCATGACACAACCATGAACGAAGAAACTCAAAAAGAAGATCGAGAATTTGAAGAACCACAAGAACTTGTAGATCCACCTCAATAGAAGAATCCTCACAAGAGGAAACTTGTTTGGGTATGAGAATCTATCCAAGGTGTAGAAATATATGGGGCTCCAGAAGAGAATCACAGAGAAAGAAAGAGAACCAGATCCTGCTCCAGATATGTAGCTTTACTATGTGACTTTATCAATAAAGAACCTTCCAATTATGAAGAAGCGACAGAATGGAAAGAATGGAAGGATGCTATGATCAAAGAGTATTAATTAATCATGAAGAATGATGTTTGGGATGATTGTCCCAAGGCCAAAAGGGAATTCGGCTGTAACTTCGAAATGGATATACAAGATTAAGCATGCTGCAGATGGTAGCATAGATAAATATAAGGCAAGATTCATGGCTTGTGGCTTCTCACAGGAAGAAGGAATAGATTATGAAGAAACCTTTGCACCTATAGCCAGATACACTTCCATCAGATCAGTACTTGCTCTGGCAGCAGTAATAAAATGGAAGATACACCAAATGGATGTCAAGACTGCTTTCTTGAATGGTGTAGTGGAAGAGGAAGTGTATGTAGAGAAGCGACTCGGTTTTGAGACACATGGTAGGGAGTCTCATGTGTGTAGATTGAAGAATTCCCTGTACAGTTTGAAACAAGAACCCAGGACATGGTACGATAGAATTGACAGCGTTCTATCCAATTTGGGATTTACCGAAACTAAAGCAGATTCCAACCCTTACTAAAAAGTTGAAGATAGCAACCCAGTGATGCTCCTACTGTATGTAGATGATCTATTTGTAATGGGTATGGATGGGTTGATTGATGATACAAATAGAAATCTTGCTTCCGAGTTCAAAATGAAGGACTTGGGTATGATCCAGTATTTTCTAGGCATGGAGGTGTGGCAAAATGTAGATGGAATCTCCCTCGGACAAGGGAAGTATGTAGTAGAGATCCTAAAGAGGTTTGGGATGATGGGCTGCAAGGACATGACCACACCTACAGCATCGAACCTGAAGCTATTGAGTGATGCTTCATGAGAGATGGTTGATGCTACGATGCATTGTCAGATGATTGGGTCCTTGATGTATTTGATGAACAAGAGACCAGACATTTGTTTTGATGTGAACACCTTGAGCCAATTCCTGACATATCCGAGACATGTTCTCTTGATTTATGCAAAGCATATTCTGAGGTACCTGAGGGGTACAATTGATTATGGGCTCAAGTATGAGGCAAATCAGAAGATTAACCTAGAAAGTTATGTTGATTCAGGTTGGGCAGGCGATGCCATCTATAGGAAGAGCACTTTAGGGTGTTGCTTCAGTATGGGATCAGGTGTGATCTCTTGGTTTAGCAGGAAACAATCATGTGTGGCACTGAGTACACCTGAAGCAGAGTATGTCACAGCTTGTTCAACTAGTTGTGAGGTAGTATGGCTGAGGAAGCTACTATCTAATTTATTTGATCTCTAGATGGATGCTAGTTGTATACATTGTGACAACTAGAGTTGCATGAAGTTGTCAGAGAATCCAGTGTTCCATGACAAGTCGAAGCATATCGAGATCAAGTATCACTATATGAGGGATATCGTGCAGAGGAGACCAGTGAAGCTCTAGTATGTTGTGACAAAGGAACATATAGATGATGTGTTGACAAATCCATTAGCTAGGGTGAAGTTTGAATACTTCGGGGGGAAGCTTGGTGTTCTCCATATCGAGGTTTCCTCCAAGGGGAAATGATGAGACCCAGAGCCATTTTGACATGGTGAGAGGATTGGTTCCTTCCATGGTTAGATGTAAGGGCTAAACCATTTTGTCATGGTGAGAGGATTAGTTCCTTCCATGTCAGATATGAGTGATGAGCCATTCTAATGTGACTGTAGGATTGGTTCCTACATGATCAGAACTAAGCGCTGAATGCCATTGTTGGAATGGAGGCACCTGGTCAATTACTAGGAAAGCTTAGTCTGGGACTGAGGATCATTCTGATGTGACTGTAGGATTGGTTCCTACATGATCAGATGTGTGTGCAGATCCCTTCTGACACTGGTTTTCAGATGTAAGTGCAGAGCCCTTTCGGCATGAAGGATTGGTTCCTTGCATGGTCGAATATAAGTGCTGAGCCTTTCTGACATTGGTTGTCAGATGTAAGTACAGATCCTTTCGGGATGGAGGATTGGTTCCTCGCATGGATGAGTGTAAGTACTAAGCCTTTTCGACATTGGTTGATGGATGTGAGTGCTGGGCTTTTCTAACAGGGTTGTGGGAGGTGTTCTCATATGGTCAGATGTGAGTGTTGGGCATGCCTTTCTGATATGATTACAGGATTGGTTCCTAAATGATCAGATATAAGTGTTGGGTGGGCCATTCTAACTTAGGGTCAAATATATGTGTTGGAAGAAGACCTACATGGAGGCTAGGACTACAACCAACATGAAAAAGGGATGGATTTGTAGAGCTTCCTGTGATGAGAAGAATCATGAGATAACACTTGTGGTGATACAGTGATGATGATCCAGCAGTGATGATCCAAACTGAGGGATGATCCAGATCCAGTGATGATGCTCCATAGATGATCCAAATCGAGGGATGATCCAGATACAGTGATGACAATCTAGATCAAGTGATGATCCAGATCCGGTGAAGATGATCCAGATCGAGTGATGATCCAGATCCAGATGAAGATGACTTGCAGATGAAGATGAATTGAAGATGAAGATGACTTGAAGATAGAGATGACTTGAAAGTGAAGATGACGAGGACTCGATGATGATCCAGATGATACAGAGAAGAAGACTTTGTGCTAATAAATTGTAACTTCGAAATGTATTCACTTGTATTTTTTATGTATTGTAACCCGTTGTTTATTCCAGGATGTATTTGTAATGTACTTGAGTCATGTCATGCCCCGATGTTTCGATCAAGAGTTTCTATGATGTAAATAAGTCATGTCAAGTCAAGGTGGGTAACCCTCCTATTGTCTAAGGGTTAAAGCCCCACAGTTCCATGGCACCAGGGTTATTAGACTCACCTAGTGAAGTCAGCCCTATTTGGGTTTAGTCAAGTTGGGAATTAGTATAAATAGAGAGCTAGCCTCTCTATTTATCACGCACTCACTCACACTCAGTTGTAGCGCATAGATGAGGAAGAGGAAGACAATGGGGCAAGGAAAAAAGAAGGTTACTGCTATCAAGAGATCATCTTACTAATTTGGGTTTTACTTTTGGTGCTGATTCTATTTTTGAGGAAGTTGCAGGGTTTTCTCCATTTATGGTTTCCTCGAGGAAAAAAACTGTGTTCATTGTTTCTTGTGTTTGATTGTTGTGCTTGTTGTTCTCCCAGTTAAATATCCTAATATAATGCTAGCTTAATGTTAAAAATCTAACAATGATGATGACGATGAACTCAGGGATGGTGACGATGATGAAGAAGATGATAATGAAGATGATGTTGAGGATGAAAATGAAGAAGATGATGATGTTGACAATGATGGTGATGATGTTCATAATGATGATGATGATGATCATGATGTTGTTGTTGTTGATGATGATGATGGTTATGATTACAAAGATGAATATTATGATTATGAATATGGCAATGAGGATGATGTCAACAATGATGAAGATGATGTTGAGGATGAAGATGATGAAGATGATGATGATGATGATGAAAACAATGATGCTGATGATGATGACCACAATGATTGATGATCATGGTGGTGGTGATAATAATGATGATGAATGAGGATAATGACAATGGTGATGATGATGGTGATGATTATGGTGATGATGATGACAATGATGATGATGATGATGATGATCTTGATGTTGATGATATGATGATGATGACGATGATGATGACGATGATGTTGATGATGTTGATGTAGGGGGGAGAGAGGTAGGAGG
>LPNX010577146.1:5000-108203 GCA_001517045.1 Pseudotsuga menziesii | reverse complement strand
GGGGCGGTGGGGTGTTAGGAAGAGAGAGGAGGGGGGGTTAGTAAGAGTTAGGGGGAAGAGGGGAGTCAGGGGGGACATAAAATAATAAAATTATTGTTATAATTGATAGAACAAGCACTCATTGTAGTATTTAAAAATGCGCTCATGTTTCTCTTAGCTAAAACGTGCTCCCGATTTTCTTCACTAAAACGCACGACTGTTTTTCTTTACTAAAACGCGCTCCTCTTTCTCTTCAATAAAATGTGTGGCCATTTTGTTTAAATTAAAAAATGTATTCCCTCCACATGATAAGGCCAATCCTGCATCCATGCTTTCATGGAATTCTAATGCCTATGTGTCTCCTTCATAATTTGCTTCGGATTCAACATGCCTATGCCTTGGAGTATGATAAACCATGGCTAATTCAACATTATATCCAAATTTTCAATATGCTCATGTTTAGTGATTCGTTTGATTATGCTGCACACCTCCATTTTTTATGAGATTTTAGAAACATATATGTTTTTTTGCATATTCCAAATATGTAAATTTTAACAACAATACATATTTTTTTCTATTTTTTCTTATTTATCTTCTATCATCACTCATCAACTCAAAAAACACACTGTTAGTGTTTCGTCCATATCTCTTTCGTTTCGGAACCATTAAAAAAGAACTCTATGGTGCACTAAAGAACACCAACCTCTACATGATATAAAAAACCCATTTCAAAATAATTTCATTAAGACATTCAAACAATGCACCCACAATTGACATACTGTTGTCGAGGTTTGATCTCTTAAATAATTAAAAAAAAATAAAAAATAAAAATATTTTTGTTATTGGAAAAATAGTCGTGCACTAGTACTACATGTTCTTTATATGTATATCGGTTTTAATAAGTTTATTCCATCATTTAGACACTTAGATGTTGCATGCACAAAAACATATACCTTATAATTTGTCCCAAAAATAAAAAAGTGTCCCTTAAAAAATATCTAACTTTAGATAGTTAACAACATTTTCAAGAAAAAAATTATATATTTGGAAATTTCATTCAATTTCCTACAATTCTTGTTTTTAACTCATCGCAAGATTCATTGCGTAAGTGTCTCAAAATATCCATGCAAGTTGATGGATGTTTGTTTTTTCAGTTTTCTATTGCATCTAATGCGCCAAAAGAGACCCTCAACTTTGTGCATTCACACGAAATTAATCAACTACTAGGTTTTTGGCTTTAGTGATGATTTGACTAAGATGTTATGCATCTCATTTGTTTTTTATTAACTATGGTGATTCTGTTTATTTGGATAACTATGACAACTAAATAATATTAGGGACTTGACTCTTTAATTTAATGATACCATACAAAATACAAAATGTAATATTAGTGAAATTAGAAGTCCTGAAAATTCTATTGCATCATATTGCATTTTCCTATGCATAGATTTCAACTTAGAAGGATGTTAGATAATAACGCAAATATCAATGTAAAGGCATAGATCAATATGCCATAGATGCCTCTAAGTGTAATTGAATCATATTAGAGTTTTGACTATGACTATTTAACAATGAGAATTCTATGTACTTTGAGTTAATGTTTTGATAATTTAACTCAATGATATCATACAAAATGGGCAAAAGTGAATGTTATCTTAAAAAACAGCTACACAAATGGATAATTCTGATCGAGGAGGATATTGGTGGCCACCCACCTATTCCACTTGGACCCCCACCATTGTTTCTTTTAGTTTTATAGTTTCCTTAATTGTAGCACAATTTTACTATTTCTGGCAGTTTTCGAGTCCTAAACTTCCAGAGCCATTGAGGCCCTAAATGATGTTTTTTCGGCATCGAATGGTCAGGTGAATATGAATCCGTTCCGAACTTGATATTTTTTGTTTATGGATGTAGTCCTTAAACATATATTTCTAACAATGTATCATGCACGTCAAATGAAGGTAGTATGCTAAAGTTACGACCCCAAGAAATTGATGTACCAAGTTTCCCAACTGGTCCCACATTCTGGCGATTCACCTCCTAGGGTTAGGTTTTTGGATGTGTAGGGTTTCCATTGTTTCTCAATAATATATAGGCCTTCGAGCTCATTGTAACACAGATTTCAGAGGCATGTCGCAGCCACATCTCTTCTATGAGATAAGCTACCAACTCTCTAGCTAGTATATTTCCATTCTGTATGTAAACAAATTTCAGTTATTGATTAATGAAATGAAGTGTTATTTTCGCTGCATATTTGTTTTTATGGTTATTTGTGTATTCTGTTGCGTTCCTGCATAAATCTGGATCAAATTCAGAGGGTTTATTTCTCCAACAATGACTTAATGATTTTGTGCACACATAGATTGTTAGTACTAATTGTTTCTTTTAATTATATTAGGGTTTCATGTAGGTAGTTCTTTAGATTCTTTTTAATTTATATAGGGCCAAGTAGGTTAAATTCATTGATATATCATAATTCATAGTGATATTGAGAACCACCTTAGTCAAAACCTTTAGAACAATTCACTATAGGGAGATATTTAAGAATCAAATGCTTAAAGAATGCCTCTTTAAAATATTAAAGATGAACATTAGTGAATGTAAAGAAATGCAATAATGATATCATACACAATGTAATATCACTTAAATCAATGCATCGTAGCAATACTATTAGTTATATTAGATTTTTCAATGTATAGATTTCAAATAAAAGTAATAATTGATCTTAACACATGGATATGTATTATTAGGTTAAGGTTATGGATATGTATAATTTTATGATTTTGTTGAGATATAATGTACATCTAATTTTTATTTGGATATTTATATGTACAATAGTTATGATAAATGAAGGAAATTTAATAACTCTTATAATTATATTTTATATAATTGTTGGTTGTAAAATTTTAGAAATTAAATGTATTATTATAACATGTTATTGAAATTTTATTGATAAAATATTAAATGAGTAATCATTATTTTTAATATAATATTAATTTAATTTTTAATACACTTTAATCTACTTTTATCTATATAATATTAATTTAAGTTTTAATACACTTCAATCTACTTTGATCTAGATATTATTTATATTAGACAATTGAGAAATAAGCTAGACATTATGGATTCGATATGTAATAAGACAATGAAAATTTTTGTGTTTAAATTAAAAATGCAAATATTGCATTAAAATTATTTTGCAAAATTAGATTTATATTTATTAGACAATTGAGAAATAAGCTAGACATTATGGATTCGGCATGTAGTAAGACAATGAAAATTTTTGTATTTAAAAAAAAAATGTAAATATTGCATTAAAATTATTTTGCAAAAATTAGATTTATATTTATTTTCTTTAGTAGGTAAATGTCAAAGCATCCACAAAATTAGTCATCACGTTTTCATGGTTTTATATTTTACTTAGAATATATTAAAATTTATTATATATATATAATTATATAATTAATAAATAAAAAATAAGAATAAAAAATAGTTCTTGCAACATATATGAATTGAGATCTTGTATTTCTTACATTAAGAATATGATAAACTTTATTTGAAAAGTCAAGAACAACTTTTTCTGTTTTATAAAATTCCAAAGGCAAACACATTACCAAATACCTTTTTCCTTAAGTTGTTTAATTATTTGAGACACTTGTGATTGTTCAGTATCTTTATGTCGCTTCCAATATCACAAGAGAACTAGTCATTCACTCCAAGTGATTGGTTTGCTCTCCTTGGAATGTACAATATAATAGTAATACTCTCCACATCTTATTTGACTATTGGTAATGCTCTCTTTCAGGACTATCATATAAGTACCTTACGTAAGTTTGCATTGTTGTCTTGCATTTGATTTTATTTTTTCATTGATTTCTTGTATTTTAACTCATCTCTTCTTAGAATATTTCATTGCCATGCTATTGGTCGAAATGTTTAGATCGTATTGTCAAGCCCGCGGCACACTTCTGGATAATAGAAAAGTTATTTATTTTAAAAAACCGTGCTCGTGTGCTTTTCAATGGTGACAAATACATATTATGCAGTGTAGCAATTAATGTGACGACGGTCGCACTGTCTGCCGTCGGATCTTACTTTGGAAAGGATCCGACGGCGGACAGTGCTACCAGCGGTCGCATTAATTGCTACACTGCATAATATGTATTTTTCACCCTTTTCAATGCTCCACCGCCTTTGTTCTTGTTTGTCATGCATTAACATCACGCTTATATTTAAAGACTACTCAATATGTAGTTTATAAATGTTGTGTCGAACCTTGCGCGTTAGTTTTTTTATTAAAACGCTTACTCCCTGCAAGTTTGTTTCACATTATAAAACATTACTATATCTTTATAGCTGATGGGGTCTATGACTTCGTCCAGGAAAGCTCCACTTCCATTGAACATTATTATAAACTATATCGATTCAGATATTAGTGGTGATTAATTCAGCTATGAGTGCAAATGGCTTTTGATCAACAACTTGGATGCCACGTCTCGTCATTGCGTTCATCACCCTGCCACNAACTATATCGATTCAGATATTAGTGGTGATTAATTCAGCTATGAGTGCAAATGGCTTTTGATCAACAACTTGGATGCCACGTCTCGTCATTGCGTTCATCCCCCTGCCACATTTTAAACTCATAGTTTATACATCTGCTGGCCATACTACGATTTAATTATTGAATTAGGTAGACTTACTAAAGAAGTTTCAGGCATGATGTTGAACGGTGAAAAGAGTAAACATATCTGTATCTAGATCGTTCCTCCACAAATTGCTGATGCTACAGTGCTCGGCACTATTTCAGCCGTCAATTGTTACATTAATTGTCGCTTCTATATTTTTCTGTCATTGCCAACTTCTAATAAACATTAGTGCTTTAATCATTGTTTTAACATCTCAAAGTTCTCAACAAGCAACTTGCAGTGTAATGAATGTAAACATGCAAACAAGCAAAAACCATTGTTCTCAAATCACTAAGCGTGTATGTGCATGTGAAAGAGAGGAACAACAACCATTTTTCTCAAAGCACTGAATGTGCAATGTGCGTGGGAAAAAGAGGAACAGACGTTTTTGGAGAAGACGGCTACACGGTTAACTTGAGTTATCGTGCAGTAAGAATATTTTTTTGGGGTTGATACTATTTTTGGTTGGATTAATCTTCCACCAAAATCCTCGAGGGTTAAACTATTTTTGGTTGGGTAAATCTTCAACCAAAATACTTCAAGAGGTTAAACTACTTTTGGTTGGGTTAATCTTCGACCAAAATACTTCGACATGTTATTCTTCCACCAAAATACTTCGACACGTTAAACTATTTTTGGTCGACACACTTTTCCTTGCCACCAACTCCGACTTCAGATGGAGCATTTTTAATCGAAATACTTATAAAATTCTTAGTCTCAATACTTATAAAATGAAAAACATTTTTCATCTAGTGCATAAACCTCGACACAACTATATTGCAAGAGACTCACAATAACATATAACGAAAGTATGAAGTAATACTTGTGTGGACCACTCTACGGATAAAAACTCAAACTTTTACTCCTTGAAATATTTATGGACTCTTTGTGTATTTCACTAAAAAGTAAATTTAAACAATGATTTACTCAACTCGAGAAGGAGTGGAGCTAAATAAAAGATGCACTCAACCATAAACTAGGGAAATTTATATATAATGTCGTGACATATCAAAGCACAATGACCTCAAATATAGACTTGGAAATTTACAAAGGTGTTGTAATGTCTCCAAAATCGAAAATAAAATAAAAAAATTATAGGCTAGTAAAAACTATCTAAACGAAACATTATTACACTTGCAGAATATAGCGTACACTAGTTATATCACTGCTTGGTCGTAAGCTGTTCTTACGTTCTATCATCATTCTTTCAGTTATAATTATTATTGTATTTTAATTGGGATGTCATACTGCTATTTACTGCATTGTTCTTATGATTATACGTTTGTCGCATATGTGTCATTACTTGATTATATGTTTCGTTCTTTCTGCATAGTCTTACTCGTTATTTATAAAGTCCCAACTTAACTTTGTTTGTGGAAACAAAGTGGGCGGAATGGCAAGACTCGTTCTCCCATGACGGTCAGAGAGGTAAAATTGTTTACTTGTCATGAGATATAATATATAAACATATTCCATAAACATGAGATATAATTTGTAGCCTAGGGTTATACTTCAAGCAATGTAAACCCTAAAAGATATAGACAGAACAATCATTTATAGGGTTAGAAAATACAATCTGAACATTTACCTAAAGCATCCAACATCTATGCTAGAAATAAATTAGAAATACTAAGATTTCATACCTGTAATTTTCTGAAGCTCCTTTAATGGTTGAACCTACACACTTTAAAAAACCATTAATACCAATTCAAGGCAGATCTAACCTCTATTTTGATGACCAAATCACTTGGGAACCACCATGTTCCACCCAACCATGACCCAGAACCGTTCCTAGTTTTAATTCGGATCCCCCCGAGCTAGAGTCCAACATGCAAGTAGCTTAGAGCTCCTAAGGTAGGGTTTCCTATCTGGTATATCACATTTGGATTAGTTCTCCTTTTTCCTTTCAGGAAATGTTCTCCAAGAATTATCTTGAGAGAAAAGAGGTAGAAAAATGACTCCTCTAATGATAGATCACAACCCCGAGCCTTTCCTTGCTTTGAGTATTTATAGATAGGCTTTTCAATCAAAGGGACAGTTAAATCAAGAAACCTTGGTTTCTTGATTTAACCCTTTTCAATTACTTTGGGTAATTATTAATATTTTAACTTAGGAACTTTCTACTAGTTCCTAATTATAGTTTTTAGGTTTTGGACTATTTATTATCTTTACATAATAAATAATAATGGGTAGAGATTTTCTTTCTTTCCTTCATTATTAATATTATAAATATATTTAACTCTTTATACATACCATGTATAAAGTACATAATAATATAACACTTGTTAACATTTGTCTTTGGGCATCATATACCATGATCCCTAGACTTAATGACACTTCTTCATTAAGGTCAAGTAGGTAGATGATTTAGGTCTACTAGGCTAGGCAACTATAAACATCCTTGCATGTTGGATTTCCCTCATATAATGTGGTAGTTCTTCAGTACTTGATGAGAATACATAAATTTAAAATTTCATTTAATCACTTATAAATAAATATGATGAGATTAATATTTTTCTCGAATTGTTTTCACTCGAAAGTTATTAAATTATTTTAAGTAACCCTTGGCGCTTGCCAAAGCCCATACTCAACGCTTTAACATGGAGTTACAACCTAGTGCAATTCCAGAGCTCTTCACTCAACACTAATGCTAGGATATACTTGTACAATACAACTAGGGATACAATGGTCAAGGATCCAATGCTACAGAGCTTATGCTCAACATCAACATGGAATGCTCTAGGGCTTATGCCCAACACTTCCAACTATCTTTTCATATGTTCTAGAGCTTCTCGCTCAACACAAAGGTAAGTACTCATGTGCTCTAGAGCTCTTTGCTCAACACAAATCATCGATCACTCAAGTGCTCTAGAGCTTCACGCTCAACAAAAAACATCTCATCAATCATGTGCTTCAAGGGTCACGCCCAACAAAAACAAGAATATATATATATATATATCATCAATAATTATCTTACGCTCAATATATAAAACAAATCATCATGTTCATATGCAGTGGAGTCTTCGACCCAATATAAAAATAAAACATCAAGATAATCATCATAATCAATAGGCACATGCCTATAAGTGGTAGGTCCAAAATTCGGGATATTACAGTTTCACCTTTTTAGGTTTTGACTCTCAACCCTTTTAAAAAACATAAAGTTTTATATAGGAAGAAGAGTCTAAATGAGTATGTCTCCAAGAATATCAACAAGAACAAGCAATGCACCTCAAATGTATGAGGCAAATTTCATGGATTTTATGCTTTCTTTGGTTGATACTTTACTGAAGTATTTTGATGAAGCTTTACATTCTAAAGAACATGAAAAATCTATACATGATGAATATGACACTCTGATGAAGGATGATTTATGGAACTTGGTGTGAGTTTTACAAGTGTTAAGAGAACAACAAATGTTTGTTAGTAAGTTTAGCAAGTGAAACTTCTTTAAAGATAGAATCCAGTATCTAGGACACGTGTTGTCTAAATATATTATATATGTCGATCATGATAATATTAACAAGATCATTAAATGGATTATTCCAAACAATGTAACTGACATAAGATCGTTCATGGGGATTACCCGCTATTACCGAAAATTTATTGAAAGGTTTTCTAAGATAGCCCACCCCATGAATTCAGTGCAGAAGAAATGTAAGAAACTTGATTGAGCAAAACAATTACTAAATGTTTTAATAAGCTAAAACACCTGTTAACCACAAATCCTATCTTAAAAATCATTGATCCTTTTAAGGATTTCATCGTATCTACTCGCGCTTGTAAAGAAGGATTAGGAGGGGTACTAATTCAAGAAAACTATGTCATAGCCTACGAGTCTAGGGAGTTAAAAGAACACAAGAAGAATTATGCTACACATGACTCAAAACTTCTTGCAATCATACATGCACTAAAAATGTGGCGACACTTCCTCATCAAATGAAGATTATAACTAATGTCGGATAACATAAGTTTAAAGTTGTTTGACAAAAAAAACTATTAATGGTAGACACACGAGGTGGTTTTCATATTTAAGTGAATATGATTTAAAAATATAAAATATAAAAGGAGCAAATAATAAAGTTGTGAACTCTTTCAATCGTCACACAAACTTATTATATGCAAGAAACAACTATGAATCATATTTAAAAAATAAAATTTTAAATACAGAAAATTTTGATAAAGAATATCAAACCCCAAAAGAAAAGTCTGCAGAAAATGAAAGGAACCAAATAAAAATAGATCTTAGTCTAAAAGGAAGAGGGTTATTACTACATAGAGGTAGATCATAAATACCAAATTCAACAGATATTAAACTAATTGTTATGGATGAATGGCATAAAAGACTGTATTCAGAACACCCTTGATACCCAAAAATGATCACTATGATGAGAACGGACTTCTTTTGGCCTAATATGAATAAAGAAGTATAAGAATATTTAGCATGCTGCATCAAATGCTAGTAGGTAAAAGTTGAACACCAACATCTAGTAGGATTACTGCAGCCATTACCCATTTCTAAATGGAAATGAGAAGTACTCAAAATGGATTTTATAACACTGGGTTTACCCTAAGAATTTTAGACAACATGATTCAATCATGGTCCTAGTAGAAAAAGTAAGTAAAGCAAGTCAATTTATTTAGAAAAAATCTACTTATAAGGATGTTAACATTGTTGATATATTTATGAAAGAAATTTCAGGTTACATGATATACCTAAGGTAATAACCTCAAATAGATATGTAAAATTTATAGGGAATTTTTTGAAATCCCTATTCAAAGGACTAGGCACATAATTTAATTTTACCACTGCATATCATCGTCAAAGGGATAGGTAAAGTAAAAGAGTGAATCAAATTCTAGAATATATGCTTAGCATGTACGTAATTGATAAACCATGTAAGTGGGAAGATTACTTAGACTTAGTATAACTTTCTTATAACAGTCATTTCAATGTTTTGGTGGGAATGACTCCATTTGAAATGATGTACAGAAGAAAATGCAACACTCCAATTTATTGTAGTAGGTCCATCAACACGTTAATTTTAGGTCCCAAGTTATTGAAAGATATTGGAATTAACAGTGAAATAGATGCAACAAAATTTGAAGGCTCTTCAATACAAGAAATATATTTATGCTGATTTGAAAAGAAATCCTCGAGACTTCTAGGTAGGTGATCACATACATAAAGGTAAAAACCAAGAAAATATTCATAATACTGGGAAGATATTCGAAATTCATACCCGAGAATTTCAGGCCATTTAAAATTTTGGCAAAAGTAGGACCAGTAGAATATCAGTTAACATTACCACCTATAACTAAAGTACTTAATTTTCTTCATGTTTCTATTTTGAAGAAATACATTCATGATGCTACTCATCTGACTGACTAGAATGTCATACAGGTGGAACCCGAAGGATAGTTTCAGGTGGAACCACAATGTATTCTCAATAGGAGAGAAATTTTACTCCATAACTGTACCATCAGACAAGTCAAGGTGCAATGGAAGCACCTTAGTTCGGAAGATTCCACTTGGGAACTAGAAATTTATATGCATGAGGCATATCCGATCCTATTTTAGGATAAACAAATGGAAGAATAAATAAATAATAATAATAACATAGATGCTGGTGTTATTCTCTAAGATGAGGTGTATGTAACACACTGAATAAATGAAAACTATTATTCTTTGAATATTTTATTATTTAAAATATTTTGACTAGAAAGTAAAAATAGATGTAGTAAATTATTTTTATTTAATATTTGAAAATACTGAGAGGAATCGGAACTGAAGTAGTTGTTGAAAGGGTGTTTTCTCACCCACAAGGGGAAAAGGCAAGTGGTGAAAGCTAATGAGTGAAAACTCAAGTGATGTAGGAGACATCTTCCCCAAAATTAGGTCAAGACTCCTTGTGGAGTGTTAAAGAGAAGGAGGCTCATAAATGACCAAGTCTGAGGAAAAATGCTACATATTAGTATCATCATTAAGCAAGAAGGAGGCTAGCGATGGACGGGGAATTGACCTGTTAATGAAAAATATGGCACATTGATTGAATTTGGTCCTTGGGGTTCAACAAATATGATGAGGGTTTCTAGAGAAAGTAGGACTTGATTGCTCTAAGAGTTAGTTAGGAGGAATGGAAACTTCAGTTCTATTTTTCTGACAGTGGTGTCAGGTTCCCTATTTCTATTCCTATCTCTTTAAGCATTGTTAAAGTATAATTTAAGTATATATTTGAAATGTAATTTAACTAAGTGATAATATGCATACGTTCCTGTTATCCAACTAATTCATGTTATGATTTATTGTAAAATGTTCTTAATTAGAAGATAAATTGTAAATTTATAATCTTAGTAGTTTTTAATGAATCTATGTTTGCGATTACATACCTGAATTGAGGTTCTAAATCGAAATGGTTGTAATATTAGTTTAAATAGGAATCTGAATGAAACTATTATAGATCTAGTTAAATCTTTTAAATTTTGTATGTATATGTTTTCTTAAAGTATTTTATATATACTTTGTTCAACTAACCATTCCCTAGAAGTTGATGTCTTTTTACATAGCTCATCTCTCTCCTTTGAACTGTATCAAATTAAAACTTGTTCCAAATTAAAACCATGTTCCAGAATGTTTATGGCTATGGCGTGGTTCCTTAAAGTATAAGCTTAACAATGACAATACAGAAAGAAAATTTCAATACATAAATAGTAAACCAAAAAGAGTGCAGACAATCATTTTGTTTCTCTAGGGTAAATAGAGTAGACATGAGAGGTTTTTTCTTCCCAAAACCAAAACTTTAAGTCGCATATACTACCTTTAGTATACAGAGTAAAGATGAAAGTTATCTCATCTAACCCAAAACATCCAAACACAGACCGAGATTGGAAATGATCGCAATAGTAACTATTATACAATAAAACCATAATATTAAGCACGAATATGATTACTAAATCAAAAAACCAAAAGTTACATGACTAATGGTGGATGGGTATCCATACCCATTAAAAAACCAATGCGAGTTGAGATTTGTTACATTTAAAATCAACACATAACATTTCATTGAACCATATCAAAATTACGACCATAGATCTGAGTAATAAATCAAATAATGAACATAACTATTAAATCAGAGAATAAGATGGCATTAATCATTAAAAATACAGAGGCCCAAATCATAGGTATCACAGCTCATGATAAGTGGCGATGTCCAACAGACCATCCAACATAATCGAGTATCATAAAAGGGTTGTAGTATTTGACTCTCAATCAACGTAAATCGTGAGTGGCTATAAGTCCGTCAAGATGGAATCCACCTCATAAAAAATAATTAAATACATCTATGTAGATAATGTAACGATGCTTTTAAAATAGAGGTTTCCATTGATACAAGCCAATGCAAACCCATAAGATGTATTAAAAAATTATAAAACTTATCTTCACAGGAGTGGTGAAATCCCTATTTTTATGCCTTCCACGAACCTAGTGAAGAACCAATGCAACCTAACTATTAAGTTAGCCATTACCACTTGGCTTATTGGTAGACTGTTGATGCAAATGGCACACATCCACGCTGGGAGGTTACATGAACATCCAAGAAAACTAAGAAATGTCAAATTACTACCTAAGTAATGATCATTGTTAATAACAAAAAAATACTGTAGGGTTATGTATCCCTCACCTATGGGAAATAAGTAACATGAATGAGAGGAGGTGACCCTGTTGCCAGTCTCGTCGGCTATCCGACAACTTGCATTTCACACAAAGTAGTTAAAAACCCTTTTAATCATTGAAAATTGTAACTATTTTTATTGAAGAAAGAATGTTAGTAACCAAGTATAATCCCTTACATTATACGAGTGTAGAGAGGGCAAGGGGTCGGTTCCTCCTTGATTCCCTTATCACTCCTCTACCTACAAAAATGAATGAGGAACCCCAAGTTAGTTTTGCATATGCCATTAATCTAGAAACCAAGTGTTAAACTGAGTGAGATTTTAACTGATAAGTTGTATTACCTGGTTAAAGGCTTGGAAAGCTGAACAAAGGGTTTATCTTCTTCTTCACCGCAATGAACCAACAATGTTGAGGCCATAATGATGACCTTTAACACTCATAAAAACATGAATTTTACCTTAGAAACAAGCAAGGAAGTTCTATTAACCAAATGTGTAAATGTATGAACGATAATGGGCAGCCCAACGATGGAGGGTCGAGCTCTTTCCATAAATCAATTGTAGACCAAAAAAAATGCAAAATTGAAACCTTGAGACATGTTAAAACAATATTAAACCCTTTCTAAAACCTTTGCTAAAGGTCGTCACAGATGGAGGGATAAGATCCCTCTCAGACCGCTTTACAACTTTCCTTTAAACTCTTGGTTGTACTGTCAACACACAATGAGGGCAGAGTTAATGTCCCATAGGTAGAACTTAAATGTATGCACACTAAACCTTGTACCTCCCATTAATGTATATACCATAATCAATGTTTAAACAATAGTATATTTATGCCTAGGTCATGTTGCGATAATGACTATTGTGTTATCACCATAGTCCGCAAATCTTTCATTACCATAAACAACCTTCATAACCCTTAAACCAAAGTTACGCTACATTCCTTTTTAATCATCAACCTGTTATCATAAGGTCTAGTACCCTTGGCAAAATGTAGTGGTAGGTATGTCTAGAGTTATTTTTCATTGCTAGAACTAGGATTTAGAAGCTAGGGCTATGCCCTAGTGTTTGGGATTATAATACTTAGAAAAAATAATTATGAACAATAAACCATAAAATCTTGAGAACATCACCTTAATGTGTGGATTTAAGGCCATCGTCAATCGTATACAAGTGTTGCTTGAGGTAAAAGCATGTCTATTCATTATAAGAACCATTATAAGTTACTTCTCATACACTTTCATTCATGACGACAATTTATTTCATGCTCTAACTAAATTGCACATATTACGACTACATATTTAGTTAAAAGAATAAACATATTTAGTTAAAAGAATAAAATTATTATTATTATTATTTTATGTTGGCACTTTTAGGTTTGTGACATTGGTTTTGAGAGAAAAGTAATGAGGATAGTAGAAATGAAAAAAATTGTCAAAGGATCTACCTCCCATTTCAAGTATCATTGGGGTCATTTAGTATTGTACACCTATGCCCTTATATTATGAGGGTATAGTAAAGCTCTTTCACTACCCTCAACTTAGGTTACAACCTTAGCTACAATATATAAGGAAGAAGAGGCTTCATTAAAACCTGCCCTAAATTTCTATAAGATTCATCTTCATCTTAAGTACAGATCTATTAGGCATGGGTAAAACTCCTAAAAAATTAGTTGTCCATTTCTTCTCTCTTATAAGTTTAAGTTAAATATGGATTTTAATTCCTTTGCTTATTTGTTTATTTTTTCCTCTTTTAATAAAAAAAATAGCAATAACCCCACTCATAGAAAGCAATCGAGGAAACCTTATAATGAACTCCACCTTAAAATCATCCAAATCAAACTTGAAATACTAATTATTTATTTATTTAAATTTATCTATTAAGAATGTAACTTAAATATTTTTAAGTTTTGTTTCAAATTTTACATCACATATTAAATACTCTAATACTTTTAATCAATTATACTAGTTTAATAAAATATTTATTTACATATTATATATATAATTTTAATAACAACCCTTATCTTAATTTGATTTATCACATTTTAAGTGAATAATGAATTTCATGCATAACCATTTACCTTTACATAGAACTCAATTTTGTTTAATGTGAAAAATACAGATAAGTGTATGCTCATGGGACACCAAGGATTTCCTTTGGCTATTTACAAGACGAGATGGCTAATGCAAACAACAATGTTTTCAAACAGCCATCATTTATATATTTTTATATAAATTCACTAACTATAAAATATCCATATCACCATAAGTTAAAACCCTTAAATCCTCAAAGA
Organism: Pseudotsuga menziesii; assembly: GCA_001517045.1. Taxonomy (NCBI): domain Eukaryota; kingdom Viridiplantae; phylum Streptophyta; class Pinopsida; order Pinales; family Pinaceae; genus Pseudotsuga; species Pseudotsuga menziesii. The sequence goes on along the minus strand of LPNX010577146.1, from coordinate 93,569 downwards.
TCACAGATCCATTAGAGTGTCGGCTTGAAAACTGTTCCTCCCCCACAATGTAAAAGAATACATAATACTCCTTTCAACAAATTTACACGTATTATGAACACCAATATTGGTATGCCCTATCACGAAGAATACATAATACTCCTTCCAACATATTTAAACGTATTATCAACACCGAATAAATATTGGTATGCCCTATCACGAAGAATACATAATACTCCTTTAAACATATTTAAACGTATTATGAACACCAAATCAATATTGGTATGCCCTATCACGTGGTGGTTATCATACAGAATCGAACCCGAAATTTTGAGTTTGAATTTTCGACCACAATATTTTTTTCGGTTATTTCGAAGTAATGGAATAAGCAAAGGCGACACGGGAGACAAGGACAGAGACAACAGAGAGAGGGAGCCTAACAGCAAACGAGTAAAACTATTATGAGGTGCGTGGAAAGGGATCTGATTGCAGGTATTATTTATACAATAATAATGCAGGGATGCAAGCAATACAATTACCCAAACAAACAAAATCAACGATCATTATGTTGTTGGAATAATCTAGAAATGCGATTTTAGATATTGTGAATCTTCTAGATGAAGATGAGTTGTTTAAGATTCAAGTTTATAGGATCTAGATAAAGGTTTCTTTGAGATAGAATAAACTATTTAATGTAATCATCTTTTCTTAATTAATTGAATTTGTTTTACACCATTCCTGTGTTTGTGTGTGTGAGCCTTCATGCTTTGCACTTCCTCATGTCTACTGATTTTCTAATATGCTATCAGAGCCATTGTGGCCTGTTGTGAGAGAGCGTGATTGGACTGCTTCTGTAATAGCACTTCGTGGCTTTGTTGGCCTCCCAACAAATCCCTTTCCCAACTGCAAGGGGAAGGGAACCCATTAGAGAAATTTTTTTTTTTGAGAAATCTGTAGCTACCATTTTCATTTCAGTAGTTTTCGGTTGCAGATTTTTTGTAATTGAATTCCACGAGTGTGGGATGCCTCTGGATTCCAAGCTGATATGTCCATAACTTTTCTCAATTCCAAGCCTTCATTATTTTATTGATCACATGATCATATTGACAAATTCAGATTAATTATCTAAAAACTCAATTCGATATACATCTTAAAAGATACACGTGAAGGTTTAGAAATGAGCATACTTTTCCTTTTTACATTCGGTGAGGCAGTTCTAAAGTTGCATATCTGCGTTTTCAATTGAGCTCGCAACTTCTTACTAGTTCTTCTCATTAAAATTTTCATGGTATTCTTTTAATTTCATTTGGTCCCTTGTATATGAATGCTTTCTCCAAATTATTTATTTTTATATATTCATGATGGTCACATTTTATAAGCTCGTTTAAATTACTTATGTAAAACTATTCCTTATAATTCAAAGTAATTTTTGTTTCCATTAATTATTTATGTTTCCAAAAAAATAATTTATTCAAAGGAATATATATTCATGATATATATGGGGCTAAAGTGTACATTTATACCAAAGGAAAATTCCAACTCTTGAGTTTGTTTTACCCTCACTACAACCTCACAATTATAATAATATGATAATAATTTTTAAATAAAAAAATTATGCATTTTGGTTGTTTAGGTTTAAAGGCTACCGTTGATACTGAAATGATTATGTATTGATTATCCTGCAATATTTTACTCTATGAACATGTAGCACAAGAAGTCAGCTCAACGATTTCAATAAACTCAGGATGCCACATGCTAAACATAGATTACAATCAGCCAACGCATTAAAGGAGATTGCCATTGAATCTTCAGCAAAATCAGAAATTCAGCATTGAAATCTGGTTATTTTGACGGTTGTTATCTAACCTTGAGGAGATTGGCGCGTTACTGTCAATGCAAAATTGCAAAAAATTATGTGCATACAGATTTAAAAGATTTCCGAGCCGATACAGGATACCGAATTGTTTGGGATCATTCCATTAATTTGTAGCTTTTGTTGAGGGCATGATATTACTACGGATTGGTGAAAAAATATTTGTTACTAGACAATGAAACTGCTTATGTTAAAGATCGTTTTGTAAAGAAAGGTAAAATCTTGTTTGCTTAATTTGATTTTTAAATTTCTTTTTGTTTACATACAAGTTCCAAGGAAGATGATGAAACACACCAGATTTTAGTCAGGTTTTTCCCAATACCTGATTCACCAATGTCTCAAGACCGCATTTTCAGATCTGAAGGTCTCATTCTTTGCCAAAATAAAGGGAACCACGTTGCTCAAATTTGCAAATTGTCGAGAACAATATGGTTGGGAGATAATAGAAAGGGTCGTGTTATTCAATTTGTTGGGTAAATATCATGCATTAGTGATTATGCCACCTGAGTTGTTTAGTTTCTCCACTTTCTTAAACCTAGGGATCAAGATTTCTTGAGTCCAAAGATTTCGAACTAAGATGGTGGAGAAAATAAAGCGTTGTAACTTATCAGTTCCAACAAAAATATGATAGACCGGAACGTTTTTAAAAGATGAGTTAATTCAGGTGTAAGGGGGAGAGCTGGGCAGCGCTGGAGGGATTTTTCTTTCACAGTTCGAGAGCAGACTGGGGGCTGTCCAAGCATAAAATATTTTTCGTTTGTTACCATAGAGGCTGCGCTAAACATAACTTGAAATTTCTTTTAATGTTCTGTAAACACTGCTACCAGGAGGTCCAGGAATCGAAGGACGCACTGCAGTGAGGCGGTTGGATGGAGGAATGTTTTTTCTTCATACTTATTTTGTCTTTCTGCAAATGATTTTGAAGAAGGAGGCTGGTGGATTGAGTACGTGCAGGAGCTGATTTTCAAAGAGATCCAGGTTTCAGGATTAAGATTGTTAGAAGTTTTCTATAATTTATACACTTTCCCATTTTTGGAGAATTTTTGTGGAACTGAAGCATTGAATTATTTTTTTGAGTTTTCTGTTTTCAAAAATCTTCATTACATGTGGTAACTGTGTATTTATTTTTACCAATAATATAAACTTTGAATGTTTTCAAGTTTCTATTATTTATGTTTAAATGCAAACTCTTCTTTCAATTTTTATTGTTTCCAGCGTTGTTTTGATTATTAATTTTTAATTATAATGATTATATTATCTTTTACATAAGAAAGGAATTACTTTACTTCTTTATGTTAATGATAGTTAATCAATAATCCTGAAAATATTTTATTTACTTTTCCTGGAAATGTTTTTACTTTTTCTAGAAACGTTTTATTTACTTTTTCTTCTTTGAATGCTCGCAATAACGGAATAGTTATAAAAAGAATGTACTGTTGAATTATTTCATGTGTTACGTTCTTTATTTCTATTTAATTAAAGTACATGAAAAGAAGTAAAAGTTCTTTTTGATCAAGAAATCTTTTAGGTTAGATATACTTTAAATAGTTTATTTACTTTTATTTTCTTCGATTGATTAAAGTATTAGTGGATTTTTCCATTATACTTTAATTCAATTATATTTACTTTATTTTGAGCTTATCCTTGTCTTGAAAAATTAAAAAGATAATTCACAAAAAATAGCAATTTGATTTCCTATTGTTTCAATTTTGTAAATGTTATTACATATCTGTATATATATAAATAAATAGATTTGATTTTTATAATATTTTCTTTATTTTAGATTAGTAATTAGTTTCCCTATACATTTGATTTAGTTCTATCTTTTAGGTTTCTTTTAGATTAATTCTTTGGCTAATCGAGCCATAAAACCCGTCAGGAACAACTATCCCAAATAGCTTGGAACCTGCTTTAAGGATCCTGGTCTGGGTTGTCTCCCCTTGTTGTGAGCAAGTCACATTTTCCCGTCAACAGGCTTGTTGAGAATCCCTTCGTGACTTTTTGTGAATACCCATTGTGGCTGGCTGTGATTTCTTGGAGATCTATGGCTGTTGTGAAATCCCATTGAGGCACACTGACTATGTGAAGAAGATTGTTGGGGTGAGTGCTGAAAGGATCCGCTGCTTTGATAGGACCTTTGTTATCGTTGAGAGCACCGCTGTGATAGCCACCACTTAGATAAAGCTGACGGAGAACGTGAATAAACAGACCTTCGTGTGAAGGAGAACACTAGTGCAGTGATTTCATGTCCCCTCAATTCGACCATTAAAAGTGTTGACCATGCTAAACTTTCTAGGGGCTGAAATTGACATTAATTATTTTTCCTAGGAAGAATTTTGCTAATAATTATTTTGAGGCATGTGTTTAATTTTATTTCATCATTTTTATTTATTATGAAAATTAATGATGTTGAAATAAGGCTGCCGTGTCAAAAGGGAACATTGGTGGAACTAGTCAACTTTTCTTGGTGAAGAATAAGAAACTCCATGACAAAAGCAGTTAAGGAAATAAAGGGAAATTGACAAAAAGCAGCATAAAAGAAGACATAGGTAAAAGCAGGAAAGTTTTGCAAAGCGAGGGTGAATTTGCCTCGTAGAGAGCTCAGAAAATCTGTAAGGACAAAAGAAGGAAAGTTTTTGGAAGGAAAGCACAGTTTCCTTATGAGCTAGGAAAAGAAGAAAGTTGTCATAAAACCAAAGCAACATCTTTTGACTAAGGGATGGAATTGCTTCTAAATGTGAGGAATAACTGGGATATGGAAACCATTCCACATGGTCCTACATTACAAATTACCCAAGGAGGGCGCTTATGTGGCTAGGATTAAGGAACCCATGGGGTTGACTTGCTCTCATAGGTCACCATTGGCCTCACTTGCTAAACAGTCATCCACATTTCTATTAAAGGAGAATTTGAGCCCATTTCTTTAGTTTGTGTGTTGTGTATCTTTATCTATGCTCATGTGAGAATTCCTTCTGAGTGTTGTGCCTCAGACTACTAGGAGATGAGCCCCAACCTTCCCTACCCCTCTCCTTCCATGCTCTTCTCTTCTATTGCAGGTATGGAGAACTATATTGCATCATGTGAAGTATTATAATATTCATTTCCAGGCTCCATCATGTTCCGGTTGAGCTCTAGTGAAGCCCATGCTCCAGTTATGCTCTCAGCCCCTTTTGTCGGTCATGTTCTGGGCCTCCTCCCCTTATTTTGTAGTCTCCTTATAATGGTCAATATATTATGTTATTTATGATATGTAGCAAAATATTCTTATTTAATTTATCTTTATCAGGTCGAGACATCTCTGTCCATAAAAAATTTTGTCTTCAAATTCATCAAAAAAAATTATTTTATCAATGTATGGGGGAAAATTGATGAATCTAATTGCTATGAGAAATATACAAGGTTGGGAGATTGTTTGAAGAGAGTTTATATGTTCATTGGGATTTTATTTGTCTCTATTATAATTCATATGTATCAAATAAATTAATTTGAAATGAATTAACTGCTTAAATTTAAACCCTAGCTAGATTGTTATCTTTCAATGACTAGTCTTTCCAAAGATGATGTCAAATGTGTTTTGATAACTCAAATTGAGCCCTGTTAGTTCCTCTGGGTCAAAAACAGACCCAAATTCCAATATATATTTCTAGAACTTATTTTTTTGGGACCATACTACCTTTTTGTATCCTCCACTGCACAGGGTTTCATTAGGCCAAAACTGCTGAAAAACCCCAAATTCCTTCAAAAATCCTCAAAGATTTCCAAAGATGATTCAATATGTATAGATACATTTATTATTTTATATGAATTTTGGAGCAACCTTCTGCAAGTTTCCATAAGGCCCTAGTTGTAACAAGATGAACTACTCTTCGTAGTTTCACGGTTTGGTTGCTCAGAAGAGGCTCTGACTGGTTTAATACAAAGTTCATAATTTCTTAATATAAATTAAAGAATTAGACAGTGTTTACATTTGCACACCAGGATTAGGACATTATAGTGGTATTAGAGCACTTTCCTCCTGTTACACTGAAATTTTGTCTTGTTGAGCCATGTCTTAACCCTATGCCTAATACCCAAGTTTATGTCTGCTAAACTGGACTGATGCTAAGGTTTTTTCTTCCTTTATTCCCTCTCTAGGAAGGTCAGCACTCTTATCCTTCATTCTAGGTGCACCAAAGGTGGTTTTCCCCTTCATTTTAGCTACACATATGTCGGTGCTATGTCTCCCACTGCTAGGAGCACCTACAGTGCTTTCTCCCTTTATGGAAGGTGCGTCGGTCGTGTTTAGAGGAAAAAAAATGGAGCTTCGAAACCCTTCTCAAAGGTGGATGAGGTGGATTTCTATCCCTATTATCTAGGTTAGGTGGCATTCAATTCCTAACCTATAGGGAATATCCCTTTGATCTCTCCTCCTAATCCTCAACCTACTTTATCCCTTTAGCCTTATAAATTAAACCCTCTCTCCATTTGGAAGGGAGGAAGGACTATGGTAGTCTTATGCTGGTGGAATTTCTAGGTGGTTTGCTATCTTGATTTGGAGGCTTTGGATTGGATTGTTGGATGGAATATTCCATCGTTAAGGCTATGTTGTGATGTTCCTTCTCATTGTAATTCTATGTATCTCCTTGATTACATTGATACAAATCTCTTTCCATAAATGTTATTGTGTTAATAATGCTTAGAGATTTCTTCCTTAGCTGTTAGCTTAGATCAATTATATGTTTGGATATGCATATATTGTTTGCTTGTTTCCACTTTCTTGACAAGGTTTTGCAGCTAAAAATATGAAGATTCTGGAGCTTGGATCAACAAAGAGAGACGACGATCTGCATATTTCATGTAGGTGATCTATCTGTTAACTTGCATTTCTTTTTGATCTAGGAAAGTAGATTGTATTATGTATTTGATTTGTTCTAGATCCACTTGGACTAGGGAGATCTGGCTTGATTCCAGTTGAGTAAATTTATTCGATAACACCTCCACCTCTGTGGAAAGTGAGCTCCCAATGAATAATTTTTGCATATCAACAATTCAAGTTGCAACCATGAGGATTGTGCCAGTATTTGAAGATGTTGACCTTGATCAATTTGTTGAAGAAGAAGAGGTGATATATCTTAATGATGGATTTCAAATGTCAAAATACCAGTATGGTTAACTTTTTTTAAAATGAGGAGTATGAAGATAGAATGGTTAAACCACCAATGGTTAATCCTAAGAAGGATTTATCAAAGATCATAGATGTAATTGAAAACTTGCTCCACAACTACAAAGAGTATCTTTCCTTGGGGAAATGGATTTGTAAATCCATTCCTTTAAAAGAGTATTTTTAGTGTAGTTTTGTATTTGATCCTAAGAATGTATATGATTACTCTTTCAGTAGCAACAAATCATCCATAGAGAACTGAGTTATTCCACCTCTCTGAAGAATGAGGAAGAAGAAGGAACCAAAATTGAAGAGTCATCAAATCCATCAGCATGTTCAAACATTCCGAGATTTTTTTTTTCTTCAAGAAGATTCTCCATAAGTATTGATGATAGTTCCATTCAATAAGGAGAAATATCATGTTTTTTTAAAGAATATGCTACAAAAGATCTTGCTTGTTTCCCATTACTCCAAGAAGAGAATGAAGATAATTGCACTTCCAGTTTCCTTGTGAGTGATCTTCAGACCACTGCTAAGGATGTGGGTTCATATGGTGATGGAAAGACATATTTTGGATCATATCCAAAATAAGAATACAAATTATAGTTACAGTCACCTCAGGAACCACATAAGGAAGAAGAAGACAAGGCCACACTGCTTGGGTGTGAACCAGAAAATTTGGTGGAGGAGCAAGCCACCAAAGTATCTATACATAAAGATGGGAAGATGAATAACCTGGATGATAAAAATTATTATTTTTACATCATATATGTACACTTTCAACCTTATTATCCATGGGAGGAGGAAAATACTTCACTTGCATCTAAGGACTACAGGATGAAGGACAATTGTGAGAGAGATGAATTTACTCTCTAGTCTCTCTGTTGGTGAACAAAAAATTAGTGCAAAGCAATGTTATGTTGTCAATGGTGATAAGGGACCTTTTAGATCATATCCAAAAGAAGAAAATAAATTAGATCTTAAATAATCAATTTATATTCCTAATGAAGTGGGAGACAAACCCCCACCAGCTAGGTGTAAACTAGAAAATTCGAATGAGAGACATTTGATGCAAAGGGAGGAACATAGTTTGGAATTTTGGCCTCTTTTGCAAGATGATGAAGCTATAATGACAAGGCATGAGATGATTTCTTATTTTTGTACAAATCACATGTCATTCCAGCTTTCCTAGATACCCTCCCCTTCACATAATGGAAGTGAGTGTGGAGAAAATTCAAAGGTTGAACTGTATGTTGAGGATGAGTTTTATGTGGTGGATTCATGCCACACGAAAAATGGTCATATATGTCAGCTATTAGAAGAAGAAACCTTGGTCGAGGATATTCTTGGTGAGCCATATCATTTGAGTGTATCACTAAATGAGGACATGAAGAAGCTTAGGGAAGCCATTAAAAACTTTGTTGACATCAATGCCTTGGTGGCAAGATGTTGTTGGAAAGCTTCTGGTGGAGAGATGGAAGGAGAATCCTTTCTAGAGGAGTACATAGCACTCCAATAAGGAATGGACAGGATGAAGGAGAGATATATGAACTTATATCTTATAGAGAACATCTCCTCATGGTGGCTGAAATGTACCATTGTGCATTCAAGAGGGAAACCAAAGAGTTTGAAAGACTCCATCGTGAATGGGATGCTACATATGGTTCCTTGAAAAGAACCCAAGAACATGTTCAGGAGTCAAGGTTGTAGATTGATCAACTTCAAAGGGAGTTGAATATACAACACCCCCTATATTTCATGGAAAAGAATCATGTGCACGTATTAGTATCTACTTTGGATGTGTTGAAGGAACCTCATGTGGAGGACAACCATGAGGAAGGAGCAGATTTGCAGAGGCTTGTGAAAATATATGAGGAAGAAAATCTTGGCCAAGCAATCATTGAGATTGCGAGGAAGGATGAAGTTTTCTTAGCTATCGGAAATATGGATGAGGACATTCCAATTGAATAAGGTGTGAATAAGCAAGCAAATATGATTATCTATTCATGAATTGTGTAGATAAATATATCATAAAATAAAGGATCAAGGATGTACTAGGATTGCTTGCATCAATAACAGGATGTTTGACATGGATGATTGGAAGGAGACAGCTTATGACATAACCTTATGGATGGTATATCCTACTCCAGAAGAGGTGGATGATCACATTCCATATGTATCAGCAAATAAAATTACTTATTCATCCATTGATGGGGTGGATAGATACATCTTTGGAATGGAGACATTGGGAGCTGAAGTATTTTATTTCTGCAATAAATTTTTTGTTGTTAATGACATTTTCCTAACATGTGAACACCAACAAAAACTTATTTTGCAGCCATTATCTACTTCCCATACACATCCACATGAGGTGCATTCTAATTTTCATGTTCTTGAGGATTTTGAGGTCAAGCAAGATCAAGACCAAAAACTTGCATGGTTCCAAAGAGATTATGAGTTGCCTCTAGGAAAATTTTATACAATTTTGGAGGAGGCACATGATCACACTGTCACTAACAAAAATAATGGAGGATGTCATGAATGAGCATTGTAGGGATTTGGATCACAATTCTTCACTCTAGACTTCTATTTCAGCCACATCATGTGGGGATGAAAATTGGGTGAAAGGATTTTTCTTGTTGATGCCACAAGGGGAGCATGATACTTCCACTTTTTCAGTTGAGGGATTGATGGTCAGGCCATGTGGTTTGAAAAGTGCATTAGTAGTAGCTAAATTGTTCCCCCCTGAATCATTCAACATGAAAGTTTGTTCATCCATCGATTGGGTGGCTAGAAACACGATTGAGATGTGTGTAGTGGAGGGTAAACATATTGCTTGCATCAATGGAGATACATTGGACATATCAGATAAATTGTATGATCAATTTCATGAGCATGTATGGCTGCTATATTATGCTTTCATTATACAACGAGGGGCATGGGATAACCACCTATGTACTTATAATAACAATGATAGGAGTTCCAATGCTAGATTGCAGATGGATTTTCATACTTTTGAGAGGCTCAAGATGATTTGGTCCCAGATTAATAGGTTCCATGCTTGGTGGGAGAGTCTCATATATATCCAGTTTGGCATGGGAAGTGATCAATTGTCAGTGTGGTGGTATATTTTTCACATCCTCATTTTCATCTTCTACGATGATAGAATTTTGTTTTTGTTACTGATGTTTGGAAGGGGGAAAATAATACCATGGGACCCTGGCATTATTTGGATTGAAATACTTCCAAAAGGGGCAAAAAATTTGGATCCTTATGGAGGAGGAAGTGGGATCCATAAACTCTACTCAATTACCTTAATTGGTTTCACAATTTTATTAAAAGAAGTTGTCATTGCATAAATGACTATAATCAGAGTGGTGCAACAGAAGCATGGAGGACCAATTTTGTAGCACTTTGGAGTGCTTGTGCTTGAGGAAAATCATATTTGGGAGGAGAGGACTATCATGTCCCCTCAATTTGACCATTAAAAGTGTTGACCATGCTAAAGTTCCTAGGGTCTCAAATTGACATTAATTATTCTTCCTAGGACAAATTTTGCTAATAATTATTTTGAGGCATGTATTTAGTTTTATTTCATCATTTTTATTTATTATGCAAGTTAATGATGTGGAAATAAGGCTTTCATGTCACGGGGGCACATTGGTGGAACTAGTCAACTTGCCTTGGTGAAAAATAAGAAACTCCATGACAAAAGCAGTTAAGGAAATAAAAGGAAATCGCCTAAAATCAAGAGAAAAGCAGACATAGGTAAAAGCAGGAAATTTTTGAAAAGGGAGGGTGAATTTGCCTCTTAGAGAACTCAGAAAAGCTATAAGGACAAAAGAAAGAAATTTTTTGGAAGGAAAGCACAGTTTCCTTATGAGCCAGGAAAAGCAGAAAGTTGTCATAAAAAAAAGGAAACATATTTTCACTGATGGAGGGCATAATTTATAAATGTGAGGGATGAGTGGGACACAAAAAAAAATTCAACATGGTCCTACATTCCAAATTACCCAAGGAGGGCGCTTACGTGGCTAGGGTTAGGGCACCCATGGGGTTGACTTGCTCTCACAAGTCACCATTGGCCTCCACTTGCTAAAAAGGTCATCTAGATTGATATTAAAGGATACTTTCAGCCCATTTATTCAGTTTGGTTGTTGTGTATGATGAGCTATGCTTATGTGATCATTCCTTCTGATTGTTGTGCCTTAGACTACTGGGAGATGAGCCCCAACCTTCCCTTCCCCTCTCCTTCCATCCTCTTATCTTCTATTGTAGGTATGGAGCACTAGATTGCAGCTAGTGAAATATTATTAGAGTATTTTCTGCCTCCATCACATTCAATTCAAGCTCCTATGAATCCCATGCTTCACCTATGCTCTGAGCCCCTTTTGTCATTCATGTTCTAGGCCTCCTGCCCCTTATTTTGGAGTCTCCTTGTAATGGTCAGCCTATTATGTGATTTCTGATATTTAGAAGCATATTATTTTGTAATTTATATTTATCAGGTTGAAACATCTCTATCCATAAATAATTTTTTCTTCAGTTTCATCAAAAAAGCTTATTTTGTCAATGTATGGGGGGGAATTGTTGAATCTGAGTGCTATGAGAAATATACAAGGTTGGGGGACTATTTGAAGATATTTTATATGTTCAGTGGGATGTTATTTTTCTATTTTATAATTCATATGTATTACATAAATTAATTTGACATGAATTAACTGCTTAAATTTAGACCCTAGCTAGATTGTTATCCTTAAATGACTAGTGTTTCCATATTTGATGTAAAATGATTTATACTTACTAAAACTGAGCCCTATGAGTTCCTGTGGGTCACTGACAGACCCTCCTTCGAATAAATACCTTCAGAACCATTTTTTGTTGGGTCTGTACTACCTTTTGGGATCCTCCACTACGTAGGGTTTCAATAGGACAAAACTGACGAAAAAACCCCAAACTCCTCCAAAACCCCTCATAAATTTCCAGAGATACTGAAACTCATAGGAATACATTTATTATGTTATTTGAATGTTTGAAAAACCCTCTAAAATTTTACAAAAGCCCCTTGTTGCAACAAGTTGAACTACTCTTTCTAGTTTCACGGTTTGGTTGCCTAGAAGCGTGGAAGTAGGTTTCCATATACCGGATTATGAAACCTAAATGGAACAGTATATAAATGTGTTATGGAAGACTAAATTATGTGTCTAAAATTTCTTTGGTTGTTTCCCCTGTCCACTCATCTTGCCTGCAAAAGTTCCTAGAAAAACCCTTGATTTTCTCAGTCCGAAGAGGCTTTGATTGGTTTAATACAATGTTCAGAAATTTTTAATATCAATTACAGAATTAGATAGTGTTCAGGTCTACACACCAGACTTAGGACATTACAGGTGATTTTTTTGTGCATGAAGGTAGTGAGTGCTAGGCACAAGTGTGGAAGCAAGAGAGCATTGCTATTATCTGGAGGAGCATCCAACTTGAACCGATTTGACAAACATGTGAATCCCGCATGCTGTTTGTGATCAGCTAGATGTGTAATGAAGGAGAACATTGGTGCAGTGAGGTATTAGAGCTTTGTAAGGTCTATACTACTGCCATCGTTGTGTAAAGAGGCCTATGGAGACGATGTAGCAAGAGAAGATCCCACACTACTTGTCAAAATCGATGCAGTGATTTCCCTTCTTGGTAGTGAGATTTGTCTATCTTGTGTGTGAGGACCCGCGAGCTATTGGAAAATTAAAATAAGGAATCTATATTTGATACTGGTGAAATGTGAAATGATGCCACCATAAGAAAGATATACCCAATACGAAGGATGCGTCACCTGCTACTATTCGGGTGAAAGAACTTTTATCAATGTGAATATTTATTAGACTTCCAACTGCCATTTAGGAAAATCACAATTGTCAAAAGCTGTGCACTGCAGAAAGGAGAGCACCATTGTTTAGAATAAAAATTGACTTTGAGTGCTGTGGAGTCATTGAACAGATGGAAGCTTTGTAATTTTTAGATCTTTTGAAATTTTGGAGAATCCACCTTTCATTTGTACCAATCGGGTGTGGCTTCCATAATCATTTGAGCAATAGAAAGGAGGCCATTGATTTACTGTGAAAAAGAGCCCTTGAGAAAGATGTAAAGATTTGGTAAAATATTTAAAACATGTTCATCAAACAAAGGAAGCCTACAGTTCTAAAGTGGAAGACACCATTGTGATTGGTATTGTGGGTGCTTGAAGAAGGAATATCACCATGTGAAGGGTCCTATGTCCTCTACATTTTAATTTCAAGAGAAGTCCATTTCCTGGAAGCTGCACATGTTTCCTTCCCACATGAAGCAAACACTTTGTTGGAGATTGCTTACTATGGGTAAATTTTATTCTTTTTACAGAGTTAGATTTATTTTTGTTTGGCTAACGTTCTCTCTCAAAAAACACAGAGCGCTGGTGGTGCCTTTGGCAAAAAATAGAAGAGCACCTATGACGCCTTATCCTAAATATATTTGTGCATCGACAATGCCGAGAAGAAAAAGCGAAAAAGTGTCGGACCAGGGAGTTTGCCTAGACTAGCATGTAAGACTTTCGCCATTCATTTGCAAATCTCTTTGAAGGAGATTGCTGGAGAACGCTGCCAATTGTGGTGAAGGTAATTTTTCTTTCATATATGGACAACTTTATGAATATTGTTGGTGAACCTGGATATGATGCAAAAAACCTAACTGAGCTTTAATAGATTGCAATCAAGAATGAAATGAAATTGATTCTTATAATGATGAATGGTGAAGAAGGTTCATTATCTGCAGAATGTAATGGTGATTCTAATGCTATAAATATTGTTGAAACAATGAAATTTAATATTTCAGCTATAAGTATCCATGATGATGCTGAACATGAAGAGTTTTATGAATTTTATGAAGAGTTGGAAGCAATATTGAATGTTTCAGAAGAAGCTAAAGAGATTAAAATTGATATGTTAATTAAAGTTGACATCGATGTTGATGCTATAAATGAAATCTACATTGATATTTTTGTGAGAAATATCAATGTTGAATTTTATCCACAAGGTAGGAGCAACTATGAGAAAATGTTGCAGCAATCCACTGAAAAAGGCATAGCTGAAGGAAAATCTAAAACAATAGTACTGCAATCAAGTTCCATAAGGTTTGAAGAATTCAATATCTGGAGAAAAAAATAGAAGAAGACAAATAAGTACTATCTCATAACAACAAAGGTCAAGAGGAAGGATAGAAGGAGGATGGAGGAGTACAAGGCTCGTAGACCTAAATTGTTAAATTATTTTGCTACTATGTAAGCTGCGCTGAGACTGAGACCAGCAGGCATGTTATGTCTTGTCATTATAGAAAATCTATTTCTCCATTAAGGGAGGATGTTCGAATAATGTAGAAATAAGATTTCACAAATTGTGAATCTTCTAGATTAAGATGAGTTGTTTAAGATCCAAGTTTATAGGATCTAGATCTAGTTTTGTTTGAGATAACATAAACTATTTAATGTAATCATCTTTTCTTAATTAATTGAATTGGTTTTACACCATTCCTGTGTTTGTGTGTGTGAGCCTTTGTGCTCTGCATTTCCTCCTATCTATTGATTTTCTAATAGATGTTACACATCAAATGGTGTCTAGTGTGGCTGTTAATGACCGTCCATATTCACATCATCAATTCTACCATGTATATTCACTTGGTTGATTCTACGATAGATTTGCATTTGATCGTAGAATGCCCTGCAACATAGATAGTTTATCAGAGAATCTTGATATCCGTCAATTAAATGATCGATGGCAGGGAGCGATTGTACGTCACCACGGGATGCCTCATAGTAATGAAATAGTGAATCATAATTATCGCACAACATTTTAATTGGGGGAATATATAATTGTAATTCGATTCATCAGGGATCACCAACTCGACAATGGAATCCAATACTACATCCAGATTCTCTGGAATTCCAGATTCAATTGGACTCACATCATGCAACATCTTGAGCGTTATACATATAATTTCAAATTAAATTTCCTATCAGCATTGGTAGAAATCATATTTGAGAGCAAGTAAATACCATTCGTCATGAAGTAGTAGATGGGTTGCTAGACATTATAATTCGTAGGGAAAACAACGAAAATGGAAATGGGAATGATGATGGAGTGGTGTGCACAATTTGTTACGAAATGTTTAGAAATGGAGAGACTGCAAAACAATTGGCATGTAGTTTTCACCCATTTTTTCATTCCAATTGGACTTTCCAGTGGTTTACTCCTATAATCAATTGTCTTACATGCATATATGATGCAACTGTTGATTAATTATGACCTTAAAGTGTTAGTGAATTTATTTATTTATATTAATTTATCAATATTATATTCTTATTTAATTTTATTAATTTGGGAATATAAACATCCGATTTTAAAATAATTCTATTCTAGTTATAGACAGAATACAAAATTTGACCTATTCCACCCAACGAATTGAATGAATGGGTTGAAGAGTCGAAATTGGGGTAGATAAAAATGTATTGCACCAATCGGATGAATATTCCAACTGTAGCATCTAATTAAAAATGTTGTACACCAAAAATTTTATCTCATTGCATCAACATAATTATCTTCGTAGGGGTTCTTGGATAAATTAATAATAAGGATGGACTAAATTTTGCAATGTATATTTAAGTACCTTGAATGTAAAATTTTGTATAATTACAAACTATGAAATTATAAGGAACCTAGCATCCTCCGAACTCTTGAATAAGTAGGATGAGGAAACATGAGGAGTGTGATATAAAGCCATAACAATGCTGTGAACCCACCTCCTACTCCTTTAGATTGAGCTCCACCACCTTGCACTCTATGTTATGATTTTCTTCACACTACTCAAAATTGTCTTGAATTTTTTTTTCATCTTACTTACTCATATTCATACATTATATGATGATCCCAATGATAACATACCAGTAATCCAATTTCCTAACACCAACAAAATCACTTAACGCGTACTTTTACACAAACCATCCTTGTGTAGTTTGTGCTCTTTATGACCATTAGTCTCGCCATTGTCGAGGCCTTCTTGACTACTGAATTCACTACAACAAATTATGGAATTCACGTCCCATTTAGCATCTCTTTTTAGTGTATTTTGTTTTACGTTGAGTGATCAAACTAGACGCTAAATGGGATGCGTCATTGACAAAATTTAACACATCTCAAAAAACGTTTTTTTTTACTTCCTAGATAAAATTGTTTATGATGTCCAAAATAACGTCTATTTTTTTGTTTCCAGAATAGCGTCCAACTTTGCTTCCTAAACAACGTCTAGGTTTGCTTCCTAAATAGTGTCCTATTTTGCTTCCTAACGAGTGTCCTCTTTTTCTTCTTTAATGACATCTCCATTAGCACCATATTTGCATCCTTAATAGTACCATGTTAGCATCCAAATTAACATCCAATATTACATCCATTTTTTCTACCACTTTAGGATCCCATTTTGTACCATTTTTTACATCCAAATATGAGCCAATTTTTGCTTCCAAATTTGCACCAATTTTTTCTTCCTTCTTTGCATCGTTTTTTGCTACCAAAATGACTCCAAGTATTTCTTCTATTAATGCACCATATTTTGCTTCCTATGTAGCGCCATGTTTTGCTTCCAAAGTAACATCTAATTTTGATACCATATCAACACCATGTTGGGCTTCATCATTGGTGCCATGTGTTGCATCTTTTTTAATGCATAGTTTCACGTCTTATTTTTCTACAATATCAACGCCATGTTTGGCTTCATCATTAGCGACATGTGTTGCATCCTTTTTAATGCCTAGTTTCTCTTCTCTCATTTTTTGGTCACTAATTTAGTCATTTTTAGTAATTATATATATAAATTTTAGTCTTTTTGTTTGGTCAATTATCTCTTATTTTTTGGTTACTAATTTAGTTTTTTTAACTGATATTATAATATCATTAGGGTATTGAATCGAACCACCAACCTCTTGCTTGTAAGGAAGGTGTTCTTCCATTGAGCTAGCACCCTTTAAGAATTTGAGAACCTAACTTATAGAATCCTCTATAATGGTAAAAAGGATAAATGCACAACTTTGACTATCTAATGGTCAAAAAATGATGATAGATTCTATAAGTTCACAATATGCGATCAAGCAGGTTATGAAATCCATAAACCTTTTCTAGGAATTTTGAACAAAACTCAATAAATTGGCTTAATGGGATTGCAAAAATCACTATCCCGTAGCAACCATTATGTTTGTTTAAGTTTTGATATTTAATCATACTCCATTAAGAGACCCACGATAAGAGGACATGAAGACAAATCCTTAAATGAGATTACAATGATATTCAAGCAAAATAACCATTGTTTACACCATATCGCAATAAGAGGGTATTGCTGTAATTTCAATTCATCAACACACTATATCATGATTCTAAATCTTGGAAAAAATGATTGTAAGAAACCTTAGTTCAGAAATGCCTTTATTTTCAAGCGAAAATAAGACTTGTACAGGGCTGGAAATGATTGTTGTGTATAATTTTTACACTCAGAAAACTTATGTCAGCACTTGACACTTAGAAACTTTTTACACTTAGGAATGATACAAGATTGGAATTGATTTGATATTTGTTTTTACTATATTAATTTTTGAAGGACTAATGTTTCACTGCAATTTTCTAATCTCAAGTGATCTCAGGGAATGTTTTCAACATTTATGAGTCATTAACATTTTACTCTTTGCACGGTACTATGTGATCCTCCGATTTATTAAGTATAGAAAATGTTAAATTACAAATTTGAGAAATGGAGTTATTTCAATCCTTAACAAAAGTGGTTAAAATGAATTGAAACAACTTCCACTTAAAAATGAAGGACGAGATACCAGAGACTAATCACATCCTTGAATTGTTTGAAAGGGCTAGTGTCAATCATGTTTAGAGAATTTAAATAAACTCGTGTATTGCCTAGTCAACAAGAGTATTGAAAATCAACCAAATTAAATAATTAAAGGAATATTTGGTGGAGAGATACGAGAACCTTGTGGTGAAAGCAATGAAAATTTGTGCTTAGCTTGGGCAGTTACTATTCAACTACCAAATATTTGAGATATCTATGGTAAATGTGTTTCATATCAAGCAAATTCTTTTCCTGGTTAGTTAGAAACATGAAGGTAATTACACTTGATAATTAAAAGGAAGTGCATTTAGTGACAATGGCTCAGTCACTCACTTTAGTGTGAATCCAAGCGTTGCTATAACATTTTAAAGTGAACAAAACCATATTTACTCACCCACCTCCAAAAATAGTAGCTACTCTTCCCAAAAAGGTTTCTCATATAAGATAAATGGAACCCTGAAAGGTAGCAGGAAATGGTGTTAATCAAAATACTTGATAGTGGAAACAAGAGTGCCAAAGGATTTCCAAGTGAAAGTGGAAAATTTTCCATCTTCTTTGATAGAAATCAAAGGTGGAGGTAATGCAAAAGTAGTTGAAACTGAGTTGAATGGACTCCAATATGTGCTTAGGAACATGAATGTTGAAGTAAGAGGCTACTTCTTCTAAATACATAAATTAAATTCGTTTACCCTCCGTTTCTTTCCCTTAACTACCAATCAACATAATTTGTTGAAGTACTTCAGAACTAACTTTTTATCAGAAGACGGTGGAAAACTATTCCTACAGTAAAGTTTTAGCTCTAGCTGAATGACCCTCTATTTGATATTATTCATAATGTTATCTCCCAAAATAAATTTATTTTTATAGTATGAAGAATTTGAGTCATGTCATGAAAGATTTGAAGATGACTAACAAATTGAAGGTCTTTGTTTGTACTATGGTTGAAGAAATTGAAAGTTTTAGCTTTTGGTGGCTTAGGCGGGGTTCTTAATAGCTCATTAGCCACCTAAAGGCTTTGTTTCAGAAGCTAACAGTTTAACGCAGGATACAAGTAAACCACTGAAAGCAGGCCCGAGCGTGTAAATGGTAAAAACACTTTCGATGGCTTAGGCAAGACTTCAGACATCTCATTAGCCACCAAAAAGTGGTTCTTTCGGCAGCTTAGTGAGTAGTCCAAGAAAGGTGTTAACCGCCGAAAGAAAACAAAAAGAGACATTGGTAAAGGCACTTTCGGTGGCTTAGGAAAGACTTCAAGCATCTCATTAGCCACCAAAAAGTGATGCTTTCGGTAGCTTAGTAAACAGTTCAAGAAGGTCATTAACCACCAAAAGCAGGAAGAAAGGCGTTGGGGAAAAGTTCTTTCGGTGGCTTAGGTGAAAGCTCTTACACTTCATTAGCCACCGAAAGGATGGTTTTTCGGCGGTTAAAAGGTATTTTAGGGGATACCACTATCCACCAAAAGCTAAGCTTCACCGTGACATAGGGAAAATGGTTTCAGTGGCTTGGAAGAAAGGGATATCATTTCGTTAGCCACCGAAAGCCATCTTTTCGGCAGCTAGAAGACAAATAACTGAAGGCCATTAACCATCGAAAAGGTAAAAAATGGAAATGGTTAGAAATCGATCAAATCATACCCCTTCAGCTAAGCACTGATCATTAAAAGGCGTGATAAACCACTGAAAGTATGAGAGTCTACATAACTACGTGAGGGAACGAGTAAGGAATTCGTTAGTGAGACTAATAAGGACTGATGTAAATTTGAAATTATCCTTCTCCCTCCACTTATCCATAGAGCTGCAGAAAATCCAAATGAGTATCCATGCTGATTTTGACATCATTGTTGGGCAAGGGGTCTCAGAAAGATCAACTAAAGACATCACCCTCTGACCTTAGCATAAATCATGCATTATAAATCCCTCATAATTAGTTCCAAATCTTCAGTACACCCCACCCTCGACTTTGGAATTTCTCTCCACCAGAAAGCCATCTTTGAGAAGCAGCCTGCTAAAAAACTGTCATACAGAACTTAAACTTATTTTTGTAGGTACCCATGAGTGGAATTCAGCAATATGAAGAAGGGAGGACCTGCTCTCAGGTGGGAGTTAGGAGATATCATCTATTTGGAGGAACATCTAGAGGTCTATAAATTTTTCCAGGATGCTGGCTGCTATAGGTTTTGTGAGAAGATACAAGGTTCACATCAGCAGGTGGCTGAAGCGTTTGCTCTATCATTTGATGTCTCCAAGGTAGTCATAGGAAAAGAGGAATTCCACATAGATAAAACCCTAATTACTGAAGTGACTGAATGCCCTAGCATAGGAGATAAGTGATTTAAGACCACCATACCAAAATATGTGGAGTTTATATGTTATCTAAAGCCTGAACATAGAGGGGTTGTGTGGAAGAAGAGAATACGATCCTCCTGGATAGAAGAGAGTTGGAAGCAACTGCTAAAGGCCATTGTGGTCTACATCACATGTGAAGGGAGATACAACAGATCCATGATCTACCATTTCAAATTGATGAACCACTTCACAGGTAAAAGCCCACTAAATTTGCCCATTTACTTATATAGGAGTTTGGAAAAAATGGCACACCAAGTGAAGGCTCATCCAACCGAGATTGCTGACAGACTGTCTCATCATGGCCTTATCCAAGTTCTAGTCCAAGAATTGCTATAGAGGAGGAATATGGCATGGCCTTATTTCTTATTTTGGAATGGATTTGAAACAAGCCTCCGGCTAGAAGAAAACCGGAAGTCTCCAGCTAAAAAAACCATCACACCATGAAGTGGGAAAAGGAAGAGAAGGGATATATCCCCAGCAATAGCAGAAGAGCCTCCCTCCTCTTCCAAATCCAAGAAGGTCAAAAGAAACTTGGATTTCAGTGAGAAGGGCCAGGAAGTTGCAACATACAGTGAGAACTTTTTGAACCTGCCCTACTCAGATTCAAAAGAGGAACAAGAAGAAGGTGCAAACCTAGCTTTGTAGGTTGTAGAAGAGATTCAAGAACTACCATCACCTACACCAAAAGAGCAAGATGGACCAACAGAGAAGTATTCCTCTAGCAATCCCAAGAATCAAGAGATAAATCAATTACTAAGGCAAGTATATGATACGGAAGTTTTGGTCAGAGAGGTAAAGAGGAATAATGCTACATTGACTAGTAGGAACAATTTGCTACATAAGTCTTACCTAGAGTAGAGAGAGAGGTATATTCTCCTAAAGAGACTGAATAAAAGGTACCTAAAAGACAACACAATATTGTATAGGATGATTAGGCTTCAGAGACTGCAGCTAAAGGACAGCAAGAAAAACCCTAGCACCCACCTAACGTTGGAAACCCTAGATGAAGCTGCAGTAAGCCTTCATCCTCTAGAATCTATCCACGCTACTGTTAACCATCCTAACACAGAGCCTACTGAATGAGAAAGACAAGCAGACAAACTTGACAGAACAATTTTAGAGGTGGCCTAAGAATTTTTTAAGAACATGGCTTTCGGTGGCTTAAGCAGACACTGAGGTAGTTCATTAGCCATCAAAATCCCCGCTTTTGGCAGCTAACAGTTCTGATATTTTGGCCTCTTAACCACTGAAAGAAGACATAGGAATAATATTAAGGTTTGATGCGCAGGACCAGTTTTAGACGAACATGGATGGCTTAGGTACAAAGTATAAACATGAAAGATGTTGAAGGAAAAATCATGGAAGGTATTCTTCAATTTTGTTATGACAGAAAGGGAGAAGAGGCCACCAACACTCGGTTGTTAAAGTGAAACAATCACTTAACTAGCAAAGGACCAGAGGTAGTGATTTCCAGAAGTTACTTTAGTTATTAGAGGGTTCATACAATGAACGAATTCTACAGTTAGTTATACTATTAGTTAATTAGGGTTTTCTAACCTAATTATGCAAGAAACAATTATTTTGTTTATTTTTGTTAAATTAGATCCAACTTTTCAGGATCTAATTATTTTTGTAAAGGCTATAAAGACTAAGACTTATTTTATTGAAAGCGTTCTACTTCGGGGACTTGTAGACCAATACTATTGTCAAGCTTCTCATATTGCTCATGACCTAATATAATCTCTTTTGTTATCATATGTTCAGCTTCCATTTTCTGTCTTATTTGTGCTTATGCTTGAATGTGCTATTCATGTTATATTCAAGTTAATTAATGTCTGATAGCTATCACCCTATTGGCATGTTTATGTGATTTTAATTATAGGTGCTTTCCTTGTCATGATTTAGCCATTTATATGTATCTATTTTATGTATGAATCTGCTAGCATGATGAGTTGTCCATCCATGCACAATATTGTCAACCTCTGAATAGTGGTAACTAAAAGCCTTATACCTGATTGAGTTTCATGCATGTCTTGAGAGTTGAAGGTCATATAGGTCACTTGACTTGATCCATTTTAGAAAAACCCCAAAACATTGTTTGTTACAAGGCATCCTCGAGCTATGACCTAGAGGAGTTTACTGAAGTGATAACAAATTGGCGTCATTGTCGAGGAGAGGAGACTGAAGCTCAGCTTCCCTGGGAGATGACATAGATCCTTGCTTTGATGATAGACAAATATTGGACACTATTCTAGCTGTAATCATATATCTGGTGACTCCATTGAAATAAGGTGGCCTTAAGAAGACCAAGTAACAGAGAAAACCCTCAAGGGCCACTAGCAACACTGGTTTCAGATCCAAAAGAGATTCTAAGAAGAGCTATTAATTCACTAAGGTAGACCAGCAGTGCTATAAAGGAAGCTACATCAGGTATTTGAGGAAATATTTCTGCTATTATTTCTTCTACTGAAACACTTAATTCTTAGGAATTTATAAATACATTAGAAAAATATAGGGTTTGGGAATCTTCAAGCACTACTACTTGTGAAGATCCAATCCCTGGTTACTCCACTCGGATAAGTCTACCACCACCTTCTCAGCTACTACCTACATCAGTACTACCTTCCTCCACCCTTTCCATACCCATTTCCAATATGGCTACCCCTCAATTGACCAAAATGGAAAGGATCTTGGTATCTAGGTATGCCCCCCTAAATTTTCCTAACCCTCTCTCGGCCATGCCCACTGGAGACTACCTTAAGTACATGCCTAAGTTCACAAGAGATGGATATTTCACAGCAAAAGAACATCTAGAGGCATTTTACAGTTATGCTACGAACATTAATATAGAAAAGGAAGATGTGTGGACTAGGGTTTTTGTACAAATCCTAGATGGTCGGGCTAGGAAATGGTTCAAAGAACTTCCTGCTAGATTAGTAGTAGGCATTGAAGCCCTAGATGACATCTTTCTAAAACATTGGGGAGAGAGGAGAGACCACTTCTATTATATCATAGAGTTCATCAACTTGAAAAGAGAGAATGGGGAGTCTATCTCCAACTTCACCAAGAGGTTCAACAATATGTACAGCAAGATCCCCACTGAAATCAAGCCCACCAATACCTTAGCTAGGATAACTTATGCAAATGCCTTTGACTCAGATTTCTCCTACTTATCAGAGAAAGGAGGCCTACCTCGTTATCACTCATTCAAGATGCTGCCCTAGAGGTAGAATCTAATATTGTGGCATTTCAGAAGGTTAAAGGAAAGATAGGTAGGAAGAAGCAGCCAACAGACCCTATTGGGGCTTCTTCATCAGAGAACAAGATTAAAAAAATGACCAAACTGTTAGATAACCTGATTGCTAAAATATCTAAGCTAAAGGACCGAGGATAGATACCTAAGAGGGGTAAAGGGCCAAGTGATTTTGTTCCTCGAAACCCTAATTTTTTCCCTTATATAAGAGGAAACCCCCCAGTTCAGATCCTCATAAGGGAAAGGAATCAAGGGGAATATCAGAGAATTAGGGCTCCATTTCATAATGGTGTACTAGAAGAAGAGCAAGAGTTCATTGATGAAGAAGGAGAGGTTGAAGAACACATATACTGCATGGAAGATGAAGTTGATTGTTCTTTTTTGACACAGGAAGAATATGAGGAATCCCTAATTGATGAACAGATCAGTGAACAAATAGTATATTGGGATGATGGTCAAGGGGGGTATAATCTAAGGTCTAGGCTAGTTTCTCCTCTTAAGAAGAATGTTGTTCCTGTCAAACAGCCTACTGCCCCAGTTTAAAAGGCTGTTGTTTTACCAAAGAAAATGGATGTCATTTCCAAACCATTGCAAAAACCAACACCTTCATCAAGCCCTAACCATGTCTAACTCAAAGCTCTAGTACAAGATGTGAGGTTTCCTGATAGACTGCATTATTCTTTCAAACTTGAGTTAGAGGTTCAGAAATTGAAGATTCCTTTCCCATTAATTGAGCTAATGAAAAATGATGCATTCAAATATTCCATACTTAATTCTCTTCAGCCAATGATGCATATTGATACTAACTTTGTCAATCTACAAGATAATAAACCTGTTGTAACCCTAGGCCCTATGATCGAAGACCTAAAGGATTCATGCCTACCTTTCTATATATCCTTGAATATGCATGATAATGTCCTTCATAACTGTTTGTTGGACTCAGGAGCTTCCCATAACCTAATGCCAAAGGCTGTGATGGATGAGCTTGGTCTCAGCATTACAAAGCCCTAACATGATTTGTTCTCCTTTGACTCTAGGAAGGTCAAGTGCTTGGGCCTCATCAAATACCTTGTTGTGAACCTTACTCAGCTACATTCAAATAGCATCATGATGGACATTATAGTGGCTGATATCCCCCCCAAATTTGGTCTCTTGTTGTCTCGATCTTGGAGTAAAAGGCTAGGGGGAACCCTTCAGATAGACCTTACATATGCCACAATCCCTATGTTTGGAGGGGAGACCAAGAGGCTTTACAGAGAAAATCATCTTGCCTACATCATAAGTAATGAAAAGAATTCAGTGAACCACCCCATCTATGCAATAGACACTAATTTTGGATCATGCATTCTACAAATAGATGATTCTTAGCAAACACCAATCCAACTTACCAATACCACCGGTTAGTAGCCCGAAGAAGTGACCACAACAGTATGGAATGTCTATTTTGATGGGGCTAGCATGCAAAGCTCAGCATGTGTAGGTGTAGTATTGATCTCTCTATCCAAGGAAAATATTCATCTGTCTTACAAGCTTGATTTTAAAACCACTAACAATATAGCAGAATATGAAGCCTTGCTGCTAGGATTTAAAGCTGCCAAGAAGATGGGGATCATGTGCATGAGAATTTTTGGGGATGTATACCTTACTATATAGTAGTTCAGCAACACTTTTCAAGCAAAATATGTCATACAGAAGGCCTATACGAACGAGGTATGGAAACACAAAGATTCCTTTATGTTTTTTGAACTATCATATATACCTAGGGATTTGAATCACCTGGCTGATTCCCCGGCTATCTTTGCAAGTCTGTTTGTTCCTCCTTTACCTCCTAAGCTCAGCTATGATGTTTAGGTCAAGTACAAAACTTCCCTACTAGATAATGTCAAATTTTGGAAGGTGTTTGAGAATGATGATGAGCTTAGTAAATTACTTTAGCTAGTAGATGAATTCTATGATATGCATATAGATTAGGAAAACCTAAACATGGAGGAATCCCAATAGCTCAAGTTTAAAGATAAAGTAGTTGATCAGTATATTGTACAATTACCCAGCAATTCTATACCTCAGGATCTAGTACCTCTAGAAGAGCTTTTTTATCATAATGACATCCCTTTCAAGCCTGCCAAAAAGGAGCAAGACCCTACTATTGGAGAGAAAAACATAGGTATCCAAAGCCATCCAAAACTGATAAATTTGTCCACTAAGTTGACTTATGATCAGAGGTCCAAATTTTGCAGCCTAATAAAAGAATTTGCTGATATCTTTGCATGGAAGTACAATGACCTGAAAACCTATGACACCTATATCATCTAGCATAGGATTCCTTTGGATAAGGACACCATCCCTTTCAAGCAGAAGATGAGATCCATCAGTCCTCTCCTATTACAAGTAATTGAAAAAGAAATCCATAAGTTCCTCAAAGCCAAAATCATAATCCCTGTCAGGTATTCCAAGTGGATTTCAAACCTAGTGATGGTAAGGAAGAAGAATGGGGAAATCGGGTTGTGTCTAGATTTTAGAAACCTGAACAAATGTTCCAAAAAAGACAACTATCCATTGCCCAAGATGGAACACCTGTTGCAAAAAGTCTCAAGGGCTAGTGTCATGTCATTCCTAGATGGATTCTCTGGATACAACCAAGTTGCTGTGCACCCTGATGACCAAGAGAAGACTTGCTTTACCACCCCCTGGGGCACTTTCATGTATGCTAAAATGCCATTTGGACTGATGAATGATGGGCATACTTTTCAGAGAGTCATGGACCTAGATTTTGTAGGGTTGAAAGATAAATTTGTGCTTATATACTTGGATGACCTAACTATTTACTCTCACATCCATCATGATCATTTGCAGCACTTGAGGAGGGTCTTTCTAAAGTGCAGGAGGTTTGGAATATCACTCAACCCTAAGAAGTCCCTATTTGCACTCAGTGAGGGGAAACTTCTAGGTCACATAGTCTCATCTAAAGGTGTAAAGATTGATCTAGTAAGGGTGGAAGCAATCCAGAAGCTGTCCATACCTAGGTCAAAAAGAGATATTCGGTCCTTTTTCTGTAAGATAAACTTTGTCAAGAGGTTCATCCCTGATTTCTTTGAGTTGGTAAAGCACACAACAACGATGGTGAAAAAGGATGAGGAAATAAAATTGACTGACCAGGAAATGAGCTCTTTAGAAGACATCAAGAAGGCTGTCACGGAAGTGCCAACCTTGATTAGTCCAGACTATACAAAGAACTTTTATATCTTCTCCTTTGCATCCTATGACATAGTAGTAGTTGTGCTGTTACAAAAAGATGATGAGGGTCTTGATCATCCGATTGCATTCTTCAGCAAAACCTTGAGAGATGCTGAGCTAAAGTATGATCCAATTGAGAAATATGCTTATGCTCTCATAAAGTCATTGAAGAACTTCAAGATTTATATTCTCCATGCAAAATTTCTTGCGTATGTCCGCTCAACTGCTATGAAGGAGGTTTTGACTCAGCCTGACATTGATGGAAAGAGATCTAAGTGGATTTCCAAGGTCATTGAGCTTGATATAGAGGTGAAGTCCACTAAGCTAGTAAAGGGACTAGGTCTGGAAAAACTCATGGCTAAAGAAAACTATGAGCTAATAGGGATAAACTTCACATGTGTCAATTCAGCAAAATTACAAGTTGTAGTATCAACAGAAGTAATTTAGGATCAGAATGACATTCAATCAGTGGCTAAAAAACTTGTTTTCATGTGAGTGGTACTTAGCTATTATTTATTTTCTGTAGAAATTAGAAGTGCCTCCTGGTCTTACTCCTAATCAAGCTCAATCTCTCAAACTAAAGTCTATTAAATTTTTCATAGTTGATAAACTGTTGTACTGGAAAGATCTGTCTGGAATTTTGTTGAGATGTCTAGATAAAGAAGAATCAGATCAGGTCATGCATCACTTTCATTCCAGCACATGTGGGGGCCATCATTATTGGAAGACCACAACCCACAAGATCCTGAGGGCAGGTTACTATTGGCTAATCCTTTTTGTTGATGTATGTACTTTTGTAAGGGCTTGTGAGTGGTACCAAATATTTATAGGAAAGCAACAACTCAAATCCTTGTTCCTTAGGCCTATTGTAGTGAATGGGCCTTTCTAGCAATGGGGTCTGGATTTCATACGAGAAATAAATCCATCTTCTAGTGGGCAGCATAAATGGATCCTAGTAGCCTCAAACTACTTTACCAAGTGGATAGAGGTAGTACCCACCAGGAATGCCACTCATCAGGCCATCATGAAGTTTTTATATGAGAATATCTTTAGTAGGTTTGCCTGCCCAGTAAGGTTAGTGACTGATAATGCACCAGTTTTCAAAGCTGGGGAATTGGTTAGAATGTGTCAATCAATGGGCATTCATCTGGTGCATTCCACATCTTATTATCCTCAAGGCAATGGCCTGGCTAAGTCATCCAACAAAATCCTAGTCAAGATCATTAGAAAACTATTGGAGACAAATCATAAAAGCTGAGATTGTAAGCTTAAGTTTGCTTTATGGGCTGATAGGGTAACAAACAAAAGATCTATCGGGACTTCTCCATTCAAATTATTTTATGGTACTAAGGCCATTTTTACTATTCAGCTCATTCTTCCAGTGGCCAAATTCTTTCAGGAAGAGGAAGATGAACCAGATGATATGATGAGGAGGATGATGGATTTGGTGGAGTTGCAGCAAGTCAGGGAACAAGTGATAGGAAAATCAGAAGTCCATCAATAGAGGATAAAGGTAATGTTTGACAAAAGAACAAAAGTAGATAACTTTCAAGTTGGAGATTGGGTCCTCAAGTGGGATGCTGTCAGACAAGACAAGGGAAAAAATGGAAAGTTTGACTCTTTATGGATTGGCCCTTTTGTGATAGCTCAGGTACAAAAGAATAACACCTTCAAATTGCAGAATCTAGAACTAGAAGAGGTGTTTGATGGCCCAGTGAATGGGTGTTTTCTGAAACTTTAGTTTATTTGAGGCTCTAAGGCCTTGTTATTGTAAATTAGTAGTTAGTAGGTTGTTTTTGCTTACATAATAAACTCCATGCCCAATGGAACAGTAAATGACAGTGTTAAGTTTTTAGTTGTTTTTAGGGAAAGGCATTTTGGTGTGGGGTTCTTGGGACCTCATAGGGAGGTTCCCATCCCCAAGTAGGAGCCATATGTTATCTCCCAAAATAAATTTATTTTGATAGTATGAAGAATTCGAGTCATGTCATGAAATATTTGAAGATGACTAACAAATTGAAGGTCTCTGTTTGTACTATGGTTGAAGAAATTGAAAGTTTTAGGTTTCGGTGGCTTAGGTAGGGTTATTAATAGCTCATTAGCCACCGCAAGGATTTGTTTCAGTAACTAATAGTTTAACACAGGATAAAAGTAAACCACCGAAAGCGGGCCCAAGCGAGTAAATGGTAAAAACACTTTCGGTGGCCTAGGAGAGACTTCAGACATCTCATTAACCACTAAAAAGTGATGCTTTCAGCAACTTAGTCAATAGTGCAAGAAAGGCGTTAGCCACTAAAAGTGGACAAAAAGCCACATTGGTAAGGAACTTTTGATGGCTTATGCGAGACTTCAAACATCTCATTAGCCACCGAAAAGTGATGCTTTCGATAGCTTAGTAAACAATTAAAGAAGGTCGTTAACTGCCAAAAGAAGGCAAAAAGGCGTTGGCGAAAAAGCGCTTTCGATGGCTTAGGCGAAAGCTCTTATGTTTCATTAGCCATCGAAAGGATGATTTTTTGGTGGTTAAAAGATATTTTAAGGGATACCACTATCCGCTAAAAGTTGAGTTTCACCACAACATAGGGAAAATGGTTTCGGTGGCTTGGGAGAAAGGGATATCATTTCATTAGCCACCGAAATCCATATTTTTGGTGGCTAGCAGACAAATTACCAAAGGTCGTTAACCACCAAAAAGGTGAAAAATGGAAACGGTTAGAAATTGGTCAAATCAGACCCCTGCACCCAAGCAGCAATCATTAAAAGGCGTGATAAACCACCGAAAGGACAGGATTATGCATAACTGCATGAGGGAATGAGTAAGGAGGTCGTTAGTGAGACTGATAAGGATTGATGTAAATTTGAAACCCTCCTCCTCCTTCCACTTTCCCATAGATCTGTAGAAAATCCAAATGAGTATCTAGGCTAATTTTGACATTATTGCTGGGAAAGGGGTCTTGAAAATATCAATTGAAGACATCACCCTCTGACCTCAGCATAAATCATGCATTATAAATACCTGATAATCAGTGCAAAATATTCACTACTCCCCACCCTCGACTTTGGCGTTTCTCTCCACCAAAAATCCATCTCTGAGAAGCATCCTTCTAAAACACTGTCATACAAAACTTAAACTTATTTTTTTAGGTACCCAGGAGTGGCATTCATCAAGATGAAGAAGGGAGGACCTGCTCTCAGGTAGGAGTTGGGAGATATCAGCTATTTGGAGGAACATCCAGAGGTCTGTAAATTTTTTCAGGATGCTGACTGCTATAGGTTTTGTGAGAAGATACAAGGTTCACATCAGTAGGTGGCTGAGGCATTTGCTCTCTCATTTGATGGCTCCAAGGCAGTCATAGGCAAAGAGGAATTCCAAATATATGAAACCCTAATTACTAAAATGACTGAACTCCCTAGCATAAGAGAGAAGTGGTTTAATACTACCATACCAAAAGATGTGGAGTTCAGATCTTATCTAAAGCCTGAACACAGAGGGCTTGTGTGGAATAAGAGTGTACCATCCTCCTGGCTAGAAGAGAAATGGAAACAACTGCTGAAGGCCATTGTGGTCTACATAACATGTGAAGGGAGATACAACAAAGTAAAATCCCACTAAATTTTCCCTTTTACTTACACACAATTTTGGCAAAAATGGCACACCAGGTGAAGGCTCAACCAACCAATATTGCTGGAATGTTGTCTCATCATGGCCTTATCCATCTTCTTGTCCAAGAATTGCTAAAGAGGAGGAATATGGAATGACCTTATTTCTTATTTTGGAATGGATTTGAAGCATGCCTTGATCCAGAAGAAAAGAGGAAGTCTCCAGTTAAAAAATCCATCACACCAAGAAGTGGGAAAAGGAACAGAAGGGTTATATCCCCAGCAGCAGTAGAACAATCTCCCTCCTCTTTCAAAGCCAAGAAGGTCAAAATAAACTTGGATTTTAGTGAGAAGGGCTAGGAAGTTGCAACACACAGTGAGAACATTTTGAACCCACCCCACTCAGATTCAGAAGAGGAACAAGAAGAAGGTGCAGACCTAGCTTTGCATGTTGTAGAAGAGATTAAAGAGATACCATCACCTACACCAAAATAGCAAGATGAGCCACCAGAGAAGGCTTCCTCTAGCAAGCCCAAGACTCAAAAGATAAATCAGTTGCTGAGGCAAGTATATGAGATGGAAATTTTTGTCAGAGAGGGAAAGGGGAATAATGCTACATTGACTAGTAGGAAAAAGCTACTACATAAGTCTTACCTAGACCAGAGAGAAAGATATGTTTTCCTAAAGATACTGAATAAAAGGTACCTAAAAGACAACCTAATATCGTATAGGACAATTAGGATTCAGAGACTGTAGCTAAAGGAGGCCAAGCAAAACCCTAGCTAAAGCTACAGTAATCCTTTATCCTCCAGAATCTATCCAAGTTGTTGTTAACCTTCCGAACACAGAGCCTACTAAATGAGAAATACAAGCATACAAATTTGACAGAATAGTTTTGGAAGTGGCCTAAGGATTTTTGAAGAACAGGGATTTTGGTGGCTTAGGTGGGCACTGAGGTAGTTCATTAGCCACCAAAATCCCCGCTTTCAGTAGCTAACGGTTCCAATATTTTGGCCTCTTAATCACTGAAAGTAGGAAGAAGAATAATATTAAGTTTTGACGTGTAGGACTAGTTATGGGCGAACATAGATGGCTCAGGGACAAAGTATAAACATGAAAGACGCTGAAGGAAAAATCATGGAAGGTATGATTTAGTTTTGCTATGACATAAAGGGAGAAAAGGACACTAACACTTAGCTATCAAAGTGAAACAGTGACTTAACTAGCAGAGGACTAGTGGTAATGATTTCCAGTAGTTACTTTAGTTATCTGAAGATTCATATGGTGAAAGAATTCTACAGTTAGTTAGACTAGTAGTTAATTAGGGTTTTTTAACCTAATTTTGCAAAAAATAATTATTTTGTTTATTTTTGTTAAATCAGATTTAATTTTTAGGATATGAGTAAAGGCTATAAATCATAAGACTTATTTTATTGAAAGGGTTCAATTTCGGGGACTTGTAGACCAATACTATTGTCAAGCTTCTCATATTGCTCATGACCTAATATGAGCTCTTTTGTTATCATATGTTCAGATTCCATTTTCTATCTTATTTGTGCTTATACTTGAATGTGTTATTCAAGTTATATTCAAGCTAATTAATGTCTCATAGCTGTCACCCTATTCGCATGTTGATGTGATTTGAATTATAAGTGCTTTCCTTGTCACGATTTAGCCATTTATATGTATATGTTTTATGTATGAATTTGCCAGCATTATGAGTTCTTCATCCCTACACCATATTTTCAACCTCTGAACAGTGGTAACTAAAAGCCTTGTACCTAATTTAGTTTCATGCATGTCTTGAGAGTGGAAGGTCATATAGGTCACCTACCTTGATCCATTTTAGAAAACCCCAAAAACATTGTAAGTTAGCAGGCATCCTCAAGATGCAACCTAGAGGAGTTTCCTGGAGTGACAACACATAATATCTAAATGTTTTGGGGAGCTAAATAGATCCATCATTACATGTTGAAGGGCATATTTCAAAGAGTACAATTGACGTACAAAGCAAACTTTTTTGAAATATTTTATTTTTATACAAAAATAGATTTTGTACTGCAAACTAACATAAATAATGTAGAATAAGAAATAAACTTCTAATTGAATTCACTATAGTTGTAGTATAATATTATTCTCAGTTTGACTGTATTTGTAAGCTAGCGCAAAAGATGTTCAAATTTAAAACCATTTAAACTAAATAATTGACTAACCTTCTCGTCGATCCAAATGTTTTGATGTAGTGTATTAAAGCTTGTGTCATGTACTTTACTGTGAGGGTACAAGCCATGCAAATGTACAATATATAATATATGAGTTTACATCCTTTCCTACAACCACCTGCAACATATCATGCCATTCCTTGCATGCATAATCATGATCATCACAATAAGTATGGAAGCCATTGCTAAGAGACTCATGTGGATTCCACTCACCTACCCATTTCCATTTCAAAACTTGACCACATTACTTATAAATATAATTACCCCAGTATTCCACTAGCACATGAAGATTCCAACCAATATGACTCAGTTTTAGCTTAGCCACGAGCGATGAAAACATTCAATCTCAACTCACAATAATTTTCTGGGATGAAAATTAACCATAGAAGGAAAGGAACCTACATGACCATAACTTTTTTTAAATCACCTAGTTTTATTTTAGTTCTGTAATAAGCTGAGGAATTCAAACAGATTTGGAGGCTTCCCAACATTGGCGTGGAGATGATTGTGACTGTCATAGTAAACATGACCCCATATGTGCATGTGCATGTACATGCAGGAGAACAGGAAATCGAGTGGATTAACTAAATATTCTAGTTCAAGATATTTTGACAATGAATTTCCAAATGCAACTTCAAATGAAAAAAACTATTAATAAAGCAACAGGAGAATATCACCTTCTTTAGATATTCTACAAACTGACTAGCTCAAGTATCATTATCTTATGGCTTATTCTAGATCTCAACCATTTGTGACAATACACGAAGATGGACCATTAATCTCTCCTTATTTGAATGAATTTCATCCCTGTGCACCCTATAATCCTAAAACATTTTTTCAGCAACAGATGAGTTAAGATCTATGAAACAAACATGAGACAAATATTATCTTTGTGCAATTTAAGATGTTTTACATAATACTCTTTACTTTTCTTGCATCCAATTACTACTAGAATAGAAATCTATTTGTCTTGACCTTTCATTGAGTGATTTCACATTGAAAAACAAGAAGATGAACTAATTAAAATTTAACCAATCATATTCAAGACATTTATGTTGTGTTCTGAGATCTCTCTAAATATTATAAAAAATAATACTTATTTAAATTTCCATAAGAACGGGTGGAAGGCTTGTGACCATCCTAATCATTCCCATCAACAACATATGTTAGGTTTAAATATAATACTGGTTAAATTAGTGAATTATATTTATGTTTCTAATTCTTCCCTCAAAATATTTCAATATTGGTATAGATTCAAAATTTGGCTAGGCCTTATAAGTATGTACTAAGAGAATCTTCCAAATTACAATAGCCAAACTATCTATTTTCTTTTGTTGTTAATATCATATTATCATATATTGTGAAGTCAATAACTATACCAAAAAATAAAACAAAAATATTCTACATCTAGCAGCGAAAAGAAAGATGGTGCATAAAAAAATGTTATCAAAAAATGCCAGTTCTGACCTGTTTTCACTCAAACCTGTCTCGACCAGTTGTTTCAACTGGTTTTGAATTAGTTTGTGCAAAATGTGGCCAAGCGAGGCATGGAGACCTCCATCTGGCTATCTTGGTCCAAAGTGGCTGATTTCATCATCCTTTAGGCCATACCCCTGTCAGCCCAAAAAATTAAAAGAAAAAGGAACCTTCTAGAAGGACACTAAACATTACAATCAACCTACATATACGTGCCCCCTCTATTTCACTCACATACTTTGTAATGTCCCTAAGCAAATAAGAGTATAAAGTTTTCAATTCTTTGAGTTTAGTTGAAGACTTTGTCAATGTGTATGGGATACTAACAACACTGTGGATTATTAGAAATTTGTCCTCAATTATTTTCTAAGGATAGGATGGTGTCAAGGTTCATATTAGTTTTGAATCCTTTAAAAAGGGGCATCCCAACATGTACCTTTGACATAAAGAGACTGTACCTTGTGGAATAAATTTCTACTATTATGTACCAGCTTCTAGTCATGCCATTCCTCCCAGTCATTATCAGTTTGAGAATCTTTAGCTTAACAGTAAGTGGTTGTCATTTCAAATAAGTTACATATCTGAAAATGCCCTTTAAAAATCAGTCCCTAGTATGCATTGTTAATGTTTTCAATTGTCAATGAAGTCTAAAGTTCTTTTTCTTATCATGTGGTGAATGTCTTGGTTTTCCATTATTCTAAATATTTACATACACATTGTTTGATAACAATATGATTCCACATGAATCCCGAAACAATCATTCCATGCTCTAAGAGAAAGAGTGAGTCCCAAAAATTAGGTTAGATAGATATATGACAAAGTGTTTGACATAAGATACCACCCAATCCATGTGACAGTTAACATTAATATTAAAATATGGATTGCTAGGTTTATATAATGACATCAAGATATGTGCATTTAAGTGTTTGATAACTTTTCCCAACCAAAAGGACATAACCATTCAGTTCCAAATTAAAAACATTAACCAACCCTTAGCAGGTTCTTTAAAATTTGGTTCAGTCATTACTTGGAGGGAGTATTAGATCAGCTTACAGTAGATGACGCACTCCATCCTTTTTTACAATTATTTATGCTATAGTTTTAGTTAGGGGGATAACTAGGACGATCCCAAAAATGCCACACTCATGGCCTGTGTTTAAGATAGATGCAATACATTCTAGAGAGGTGAAAAATCCATACACAATAAGGAAATATGGTTCGTCCATAACCATGGCATATAGAAGAATATCTAAAATATTCTGAAAATAGGCCTACCCTCAAAAGGAAATATCCTGCAACTTATCTCCTGTACCATAATTATAAGAAAAAAACCTCAACGTGCATTTATTTTTTCTTCTTCCCTTTCCTAATAACTATCATAAAATGATAAAATCCCCAGCATACTTACACAACATTTGAGTGGGGGTGCGATATTGATTGCAGGTTAAGTTTTGGTAGTTGTAGAGATCCATGCTCAAGTTATAGATTTTGTTATGAACTATCAGCAACTCATTTTCTCTTTTAGGGTCATCTTTCTCCCTTGCATGACACCTTCTGGTTCTCTAAAGGGATGATGTCTTGGTCTGCTAGTGTTGATGTTTGAGGCCAACCTTAATTCTCTATAAAATAAAGTTTTGCAAAGGTTAGCCACTTGATTCCAAATTCTTTGACGGTAGGAGTTTCATTGTTTAGATATGGGTTTACTATTTTATTTGAGGTTTCTCCTTGTGGTGGTGCTCTATCTGTTGAAATTTTCCTTTTGTAAAAATCTCTCTTTTCAATGTTTTATAAGTAAAAACCAGAACCATGTTCCAAAAAAGGTTATTAATATAATGAATAGTGAAGTAGGTCCACTATAACAATCACCGAATCTAAAAACAATGTCTACACCCAATATGAAAGACATGCATCCCACAACACACATAAATTCCCTATGGAAGTTTCTGGTAATCATGTGGCTCATAAGTGGTAATTGAACCTTAACCTCCTAGCAATGAACATAGTGATCCTATAATGTCCCGTAGTCCTACTCTAATATAAATTCTAAACATAGTAAATTATAATGAGACTACTTTCATTGGCATGTAAATATTTCTACATTTTCTTAATCTGTCATAGTAATCTAGGGACTAAAACACAGTCTCATAAAAGATTTCAGACAATTAAGAATGAAAATGGCATAATGGTGCTGCAATTGGAGTAGAATCTCTGTGTAATCAATAAATAATGAGTAATACAATACACTGATCATGCAAGGTGCATGAATTCCAAAACAATTTGAATTCGCAAGGAGGTCATTCTAATTGAATGAATGGGTGTAGCTTAACTGAATGTTAAGCCACAATAAACATACCTTATTAACCCGTTGATCTAGTCTAGATTGACTCAACTGAGTCCTAACTATATCAGATTGCAATAAATAGCTGAGTCTAACTGAAAGTAGCTTAGACACATGTCACTGCATGCCAATCAATAAGTGGTAGCACATAATTAAATCCAATGAACCCCGATGAGGTTAATTGAAGTCAAACTGGTCATTAGAAGTGGTTGGAGGTGCCCTAGTTGACTCTAGTTCATAAATAATAATAAAAATAATCAGTATAATGAAGGGAGGTGCTTTCACCACTTAGCTTAACTGATTGTAACAATCATTTAGCAATTATGTGCATTTATGACACTTAGATCACCCTCGAAATGCTCCCTGTTTGAAGGAGGAATCCTAGTTAGCCTCCCTGAATAAAGGAGAAGGCTTAGTTGGCATCCTTGACTGAAGGTAGGCATGAATGTGCTCATGCTGATGTCATAGTGTGCTCATCTGATGCTGATTAAGTCAATTAAACTTAGGATAGTGGTTTAACAAGGCTAAATTGACCAAATTAAGTGTGCATGTTGGGTAGATGTCTCCAACACCCCCCTTTAAGCTATGATCATGAGAAGTAAAAATAAAATGCATTAAATGATAGGTCTCCATAAACAAAGGCCATAGGTCACCCTATACAATAATGTAACTCAAACAATGCTCAAAAATAAATCTAAGTGAGGAAAGACGGAAAACCCAGTGGGATAAAAACCCCCTCAAGTTGAACATTGAAAGTAGTCTAATCACCCTAATGAACTCACCCCCAACATTGAATGGAGGTAAGTGATATTCTTCTTTGAAAATATCTTGGTGAAGATTTTTGAAATCTGTTCCTCAGTAGGACAGTATTGCGGAATGATGGTCATGCCATGCACCAATTCCCTGATATAGTGCATGTGTATCTCTACATGCTTGGTACTCTTCCTGGTAACTGGATATATGGATATCTTAATAGAACTTTGATTGTCAAAAAATATGAAAATGGAAAAAGTATTACCAATATCAAACTCTGAAAGAATGCCTTGCAACCAAACAACTTGGATGCAAGCATTCACTGCTCCTTGGTACTCGACCTCTGTTTAAGACAATGCTATGGCAGCCTCCTTTTTGCTAGACTAGAAAATGGGGCCACCACCAAACATGAAGACATGTTCTAAAGTAGACTTCTGATCAATCGAATCACCCGCCCAATCACAATATGTGTAACCAACTAGCTCTAGCTCGGAGTCTGCAACATAGTGAATGTCGTAGGTCCTAGTTCCTTGAATATATGGGAGGGTCCTCTTGGATGCCTTCCAATGAAGATAATGAGGATGCTGCATGCATATTGACATAGAATTCAAGACATAACATATATCAGGCCAAGAATGAGTCAAGTAAAGAAAGCTACCAATCAACTGTCGAGAAATAGTGCAGTCCATGGGAGGTTTGCTTTTTCCTTCTTCAAGGCTCATCCCTGAAAGGAAAGGGAATGGAGAAGACTTACATTCAACCATGTTAAACTTAAATTAATAGGTATTATATGTATTTGTATTGATTGATCATTATCCCATCAATATTTTTCTCAATTTCGAGCCCCAGAAATTGCTTCAAGAGCCCCAAATCGCTCATTTCAAATGCATTGTGGAGGGAAGTTTTTATGACTTAAATAGAAGCAACTGTGCTACCCGTAATCAGTAATCCATAAACATATAAAAAAAATAATAAGAAAATGACCATCATACTTCTGTAGATACACATTTGGATCTGATTTACACCTTTGGAAGTTTTGCGAGAGAAGGAAGGCATCCATCTTGGAATACCACTCTCTTGGGGCCTGTTTTAACTTGTATAGTGACTTCTTTACATTGAAAACCAAAGATGGATAAAAAATGTATCCCTTGGGATTATTCATTTATATCTCCTCATGAATATCTATTGGAGTAGGGTCCTGCAGCTACAGGAAAAGCTGCTACATCGGGACAGAGAAGTCAAAGAAGGAAACAGTACCTGAGCGACCGAGAGGAGAAAGCTCAACCACTGTACTTAAGGCAGCGGTGAAGACAGGAGGGCTCAGCTACCCTCATAAAGGAAAAGGAGAAATGAGGATGAGGTATTGAAGATGAAGGACAGAAGAGGAAGCGGCGCCCAGTACCCACGATCAGCACCAGGAAGCGTGGAAGACTGCAGAGAGCTGTGGTGTGACGGAAAGCAGCAGTTAGAGTACAGATAGACTGAGTGTCACAGTTAGGGTTTTTTGGGTTACTGTTGGGACAGGCCCATAGTTTTGTAATGGTGAGACCTTCGAGCTGCCTATATAAAGGCATGTATTTTGTATTGTAAAAGGTTAGATAGTTAGCCATTGAGTAAATCAGCTAGCTGAGTGTCTCTAGTGATTCAGTATTGTAAGAGTCGAGCTCTGGTCCTGATATTCCATATGTATTATCTTACTGTAACTAGTAGCTGGCTCCGTGAGCATGTATGTAACAATCCACAAGGATTGAACAATCTGCAGGGATTGAGAGAGAGAGAGAGAGAGAGAGAGAGAGAGAGAAGAGTATATTGTAAGAAGGAAATATAGAAGATAAGAGATCTAAGAGAGAACGGCTCTCGACTGTGTGAGTGGAGCTACCCAGAAGATCTCAGGCTGCACACTAGGCTACAGTGGAACTATGTTTGCTCTCTCAAGTTATAATATACAAACCAGTTCCCGTGGACGTAGCTTTTACCCTGGAAGTGAACCACATAAAATCAGTGTGTTGTGTGATTGTTTCATGTGAATGTGTTTACTTAGTTACTATATGTTATTCATTACATGAAATTTGCGTTAACAGTTAATGAACATATGTATGCTATCTATTAGTTTACAATATCTTAGAAGGTTGAACTGCACGTTGAATCTGTTAAGTATTATGTGTAGAGTTTTCCAGTGCTTGATTCGCCTAGTAACAGTACAGTGTTAAGTGATTTCTGCATATTAGATTCAATAAGTTTAGTATAGTTGAGTTCGAGTGTGTTAACCATGGAAGTTCAAGTAAGATATCCCAAACACCCTGTTGGAGGTGTTTGAGTTATTTCACCTAGAGAGAAAATCCTTAGACCTTGTGAGCTGTTGGGCATATTGAGTATTTCCCTGAGAGATGTAAAGTGCAGAAATGCGTTGTCGCACCAACGGAGAAGCTGTGGTGTGAGATATCACCGGTTAATCATTGCATAGAGGAGATAGTCTATGCACAGTCATAGAAGCTATGGTGTGCTAAGAGCCATCTCCTTAGCGGATTCAACTTGGAGGAGAGAAGCAGCGCAGCGCTGAGAGAACCCGCTGGCTGAGAAGAGACAAGAAAAACCAGGATGTCATAGAACCTAGTTGAGGACACCTAAATATTTGGCCAATCCATCCAGATCACTTCGGGTGAGACTTCAGGCCATTCTGTGGTGTGTTGCCGAAAGGGCCAGTGAGCTAGGGGTTTTGTTGGTACATAACAAGTAAACCCAGGTCTACCCACAGCGACCAACAAATGGTTCCGTTGCCGGCTTTGAACACAGTGCAGAGCTAATGTTCTGTTGGCATCCTACGAAAGAAGAACTAAACCGGTGGGTTGGGTCTAGGGAGAAAGAATTTTCCAAACAAGAGAACAAGAGTCCTAGACTGAGTACAGAGGACTGGTTACAAAAACATATCTTTACAGACCTGCATACGATATTTTTTACGACCTATGGAAACGAGCTGTACGACTGGTTATCAAAGTTGACTGGTCAGCACACCTTCAAGAATAAAAGAAACATTCTCTGGACACCAGAGCTGATTCAGACCATGAAGAGCATAGGTAATCCCATTTCACGAGCAGTCGAATTCTGGCTCGCGAGTGTGCTAGAAGGCTTTGTCACAGAGTTTGCAGTTGAGCAGAGAAAAAGATTCAGCAAGGCTGAGCGGTACTTCTTCAAAGGATATCGTGGTAAGTACTTAAACTCTTTAAACTTGTCCATTAAGATGCTATTACATGAAAAAGGAATATTTGATATATCCTCAGAGGATTAAGTTTAGTAAGTGTAATGTCACAAGAGTTTGAGAGTGATTTTGATGACATTGGATGTACACGTAGTGGAAAGAAATATAAAGTAGATTTTAGATCTCCTATATTTGAAGACAGTTCAGATAATACTAGACAACAGAGTCATAGTAATATAGAAAGAACAGAAGGGGGTATCCCTTACCACCCTTATACCCCACAGAAAACAATCAGGACTCAGAACAATCCTGTAGGAACTACATCTAGTAGTTCACATACAACACATACTACTGCTACATCACCTCCATCTACACCATTGAGTGGTAGTAACACAGCAAATCAGCATCCACCACGAAGAAATAGAATGGGGGATGACATGAAGTTACCTACCTTTAAGGGTACAAGGGCAGAAGACCCAGAGTAGCACTGGTTTCTATGTGAAGCCATGTGGACCATTAAAGGAATCCAAGATGATAATATTAAACTTGTATAGTTGGTCACCACACATAGGGAATGAGCCTTAACATGGTATATGAAGTATACCTTAGCGATACCCCAAACACTTGTACAGGTCCGGACTGCCATGATTAAAGAATTTAAGAAACCCAAGTCCGAGTCGCAGTGTATCACAGAGCTCAAGGACATCAAACAGTTACCTACAGAGTCAGTATGGGAC
Organism: Pseudotsuga menziesii; assembly: GCA_001517045.1. NCBI lineage: Eukaryota > Viridiplantae > Streptophyta > Pinopsida > Pinales > Pinaceae > Pseudotsuga > Pseudotsuga menziesii. The sequence continues at coordinate 52,521 of LPNX010577146.1, read as the reverse complement.
TTTGAGCAGAAATTCAAAGCCCTCATAGACCAAGTTAGCTTTGAGTTTGTGCCAGAGCAGCATAAGGAATGGTTCATTGCAGCACTGCTCCCTCACATCAGACTACCACTTATGCAGCAGAGACTCTGTACACAAGATGAAGCATTGGAGATGGCGATGAAACTAGAGGATTCACCTCTAGCTGAGACCAGTACATGTATGACAAACCTGCAAAACTAGTTAGCAAATCTCATGTTACAGCTACATGAGATTAAAAAAGGAAAAGAGATTGCACAAGAAATATGGTGTATAAAATGTAAAGCACAAAGCCATACTAAAGATAACTTTCCAGTATTTGTTGAATACTTAGCAAGTGGAGCTCCTAACCCCTTAGCACAAACTCAAGGGCCATGGTGTGAACTATGCAGAATGAGAGACCATCCACCTCAGCAATGCCCTTTACTTCAGAAGTATGTACGGACCCCTAAGAACTTATACTGTAACTTCTGCAAGTCATTAGGATACAATGAACATAACTGTAGAGCCTATGATCTCATGTTAGACAGAAAACAAGACTTGTACAGAGACCAATCAGAGACACCAGGTCCAGCAGCAAAACCACAGCATGAACCGGCTCATGTTGGCTGTGGAGGAGGATTCAGAGGACGAGGCCATAGAGGAGGCTTTGGTCGTGGTGAAGGCTTTGGCCGTGGCTGTGGACCTATTACCTGTTAGAACTATGGAGTGGTAGGACATTATGCTAGGGATTGTTAGAACCCTACTATGACATGTAACTACTGCAAATCCTACGATCACCTTATAGAAGAATGTCCTGTTTTATTAGCGAAGATTAGGGAACCTAAGCCAGTAATACATCAGAACATCTATCTTATCCCCGCTGAGTAGAAAGAACCAGAACCAAGAGTCAACATTGTGACTCGTAGCGGTGCTTCCACTAGTGGGACATCGCAAGATATCGAAAGGAACACAGGACCGGAGTGGGTGCGCAAAGCTACTAATAAATTAACACCACTCGACCTGCAGAAGAATAAAGAAACATTTCAGGAAGCTAAAAATTTCTTTAATGAACCTACATAATCAGGATCAAAGGTACAACCGTCTAGGGGCATACTGCAGCAAACACCTTGTGGTGTTAGTCCTATGCAGCCATTGCAGGCTACCACATCGGGAAGGTGCGACGAGGATGAGTCGACAGGAAGCGTACAATCCTTCCTACGGAGTTGCTTGAAACTAGTGAGAAATGAGAAAGCTATCGGAGAACTTCAGCGCATCATAGACCAGTATCTGCCATCTTCTTCCGTGAGTAGTGCGCAGCGTGCTGTTCATAATATCATGGGCCATACAAGAATAGGAAGAGAGATGCAACTCACAGCACAAGTTGGAGAATTTGAAATGGATGAGGTTATCCTAGACTTAGGATCAGAAGTTAATGTTCTGACTAAGCAGACATGGGAATAGATGGGTAGCCCTAAGTTAGCCAGATCACCTATCCATATGAGACTAGCCAATCAGCAAAGGGTATCACCACTGGGTTGATTACCGAAAGTACCAGTTGACATTGACGGAGTTCACAATTTTGTGGACTTTGAAGTTATAGAAATCATTGGCGATAGTAGACCATACCCAGCTTTACTAGGTATTGATTGGGAAATCGATAACATGGCTGTTATCGATCTAAAGAAAAGACAAATGACCTTTGAGGATAGTCATATCTGGGTCATCACACCGTTCGATCCTTTTCAAGGTCCTAGATATATTGAACCTATCCAAGCAGAGGATGAGGCATGTAAGATGGAGAGCCTCTATCAGATGATGGCTAATCAGAGTGATTACATCAACCCGACCGTAGAAGGAAACATTAGTTGGCAATGCGACAACTCATGCGCATCAGATTCGGAGGTTGGTTTAGAAAACTGGTAGAACAAACTTTATGAAGTCTCAGCTCACAGATGCGCATATCTGACTAAGTCACTACGATGGATTGATGCAGAAATTAAGAATATTCTTTCCTTTGATGGCTTAGCAAATGTCAATGACTTTTTATCCCATTTTGAACAAGAAATTCCTTAAGAGCAGAGGATGGCAGCAATTGACCTTGCAGTAAGAGCCACACCTGCAAGATGGTGGCATGCACACAAAGAACATATTGCATCATGGGATGACTTCAAGATACTGATGGTGATCAGTTTTTATAATGACAAGGAGCATCTACAGTAGAAGTATACAAAATAAAGTGACCCCAGGTCGCATATTTAGAGTTGTGAACAGAATTGGTCGGACATTCTTGAGCATGAATGGGTTCACCTATTCGTTCACACTTTAGACCAAATCCCAAAGAGTTGGTACACAGAGACCGAGTTGCACAGAGGAACGACTACATGGACACTTATGATAGACAGCTTTGAACTCACTTTCACTTTTGAGTCTAAGTATCCAAGCATTGAGCAGGATTTAGACGTTATAAAGAGTAAGATCTTTGAGGACTGTACCCTATCAGTACATACTCATCTCGAGTGGACCATCCAGTTAGAAGATGCACTCAACTGTTATAACTTTGTAGCAAAACCAGAGGATGAGGATGAGGATCCTCGCAACATCAACATTCCAGAGTCAGAAGGGACTCGCGATGTTGATGGACCAAAGCTAGAGACCCCAATCATCACAGAACCTATCAAGATTAAGAATATCAACATTGGCACAGACACAGAACCAAAGTTTGCCTCTATTGGAGATTATTGGGATGACAAAACAGTAGGACACATTGCATACCTACTCCATGACTATCAGGACTTGTTCCCCACTAAGTTCATAGAGATGAAGGGAATAGTTGGAGACTTGGGAGTCATGCGGATACCATTGAAAGAGGATGCTAGGCCAGTTAAGCAGCGTCCATACAGATTAAATCCATGGTATAAAGAAAAGTTCAAAGATGAAATTGATAAGATGCTAGCAGCAGGCATCATCGAGCCCATAGAAGAAAGTGAATGGGTTAGTCCCATGGTCATACAAGAGAATAAAACCAAAGGAGAAATCAAAATTTGTGTCGACTTGGGTAAAATCAACGATGCATCACTTCATGACCCATTTCTTACACCTTTTACTGATGAAGTACTAGACAATGTGGGAGGACAGGAGGTCTACTCCTTCACCGATGGCTTTTTAGGCTATCACCAGATCAGAATCCATCTAGAGGATCGATCTAAGACCACTTTTGCAATAGAATGGGGCTCATTCCAGTATACGGTAATGCCCTTTGGTCTCAAGAATGCACCAGCTATCTTTTCAAGAGTAGTAGTTACTGTATTTAAAGAATACATCCATAAATTCTTAGAAGTCTATTTTGACGATTGGACTGTATTTGGACTAATCGACAAACACATAGGTGATTTAAGACCGATGTTAGAGAAATGTAGGCAGTACCAGATTTCTCTAAACTTGAAGAATTGCATATTCTATGCGCCATTTGGTATTTTGTTGTGTCACATTGTTTGCAGACGGAGCAAAGGTTCTGGAAGAGATAGTGACTAAGATGGAGGAAGACCACAAAGCACAGATTGTTGAGCTTGAGGCTCGAGCATCAGGCACACCCTAGGAAGACAAGGAAGAAAGGGTAGAGGCCTTTAAACTCACTTCAACACAGATGAAAAGCTGCATAGATGACACAGAGTCATTACTAGCCAATGTGACAAATACATGGATGGAGCTAGATGAGCTCCCAGAAAGACTGGAGTTGCAGCAGAGCATCCAGCGCTTAGAGAATACCATAGCAGTAATAAAGGAAGAAGTGAAGAGCTTAGGAGCTCTTGTAAAGATGAAGAAGACGACTGAGATGAACCATTTGCAGCAGGAAGCGTAGCGGTTACGAGAAAAAGAGATACAATTCAATAATCTACTTCAACCATATCCAGAACAAATTGCAGAACTAATCGATGTAGTTGAGTACAAGGTTCAGAAGTTCACAACAAGCAAAAGAGAAATTGATGATACAGAAGACTATGGCATTAGTCAATCTATGCTTGAGACGGCACAAGAGTGTGTCGAAGCTATGAACAATGAAGTCGCAGGACTTCGAGAGAAATTCACACGGACTTCACAGGAAGCTATGGAGAAACTAAAGCAGGAGAAGCCCGCTAGTAGTGGCTTAGGGACGAGCCACAAGTAAGTGTTAGGGGACTATTGGAGTAGGGTCCCGCAACTACAGGAAAAGATGCTACGTTGGGACAAAGAAGTCAAAGAAGGAAACAGTACCTGAGCGGCCGAGAGGAGAAAGCTCAACCACTGCACTTAAGGTAGCCGTGAAGACAGGAGGGCTCAACTACCCTCATAAAGGAAAAGCAGCAACGAGGCCGAGGTATTGAAGATGAAGGACAGAAAAGGAAGTGGCACCCAGTACCCGCGATCAGCAATGGGAAGCGTGGAAGAGTGCAAGAGCTGTGGTGTGACAGAAAGCAGCAATTCGAGTACAGATAGACCGACTGTCACAGTTAGGGTTTTTTGGGTTATTGGTAGGACAAGCCCACGGTTTTGTAATGGCGAGACCTTCGGGACGCCTATATAAAGGCATGTATTATGTATTGTAAAAGGTTAGATAGTTATCCATTGAGTCAATCAAATAGCTAAGTGTCTCTAGCGATTCAGTATTGTAAGAGTTGAGCTCTGGTCATGGTATTCCATCTGTATTATCTTATTGTAACCAGTAGCTAGCTCCGTGAGCATGTATGTAACAATCCACAGGGATTGAACAATCCGCATGGATTGAGAGAGAGAGAGAGAGAAGAGTATATTGTAAGAAGGAAATATAGAAGATAAGAGATCTAAGAGATAAGGGCTCTCGGCTGTGTGAGCGGAGTTAACCAGAAGATCTCAAGCTGCACACTAGGCTGCAGCGGAACTGTGTTTGCTCTCTCTAGTTATAATATACAAACCAGTTCTCGTGGATGTAGCTTCTACCCTGGAAGTGAACCATGTAAAATCAGTGTGTTGTGTGATTGTTTCATGTGAATTTGTTTACTTAGTTACTATCAGTTATTCATTACATGAACTTTGCGTTAAAAGTTAATGAATGTATGTATGCTATCTATCAGTTTACAGTAGCTTAGAAGGTTGAACTACGCGTTGAATCTGTTAAGTATTCTGTGTATGAGTTTACCAGTTCTTGATTCGCTTAGTAACAGTACAGTGTTAAGTGATTTCTTCATATTAGATTCAGTAAATTTAGTATAGTTGAGGTCGAGTGTGTTAACCGTGGAAGTTCAAGTAAGATAGCCCAAACACCCTGTTGGAGGTGTCTGAGTTATTTCACCTAGACTAAAAATCCTTAGACCTTGTGAGATGTTGGGAATATTGAGTATTTCCTTGAGAGATATAAAGCACAAAAAGGCGTTGTCTCACCAACGGAGAAGCTGCAGTGTGAGATATCGTCAGTTAAGCGTTGCATAGAGGAGATAGTCTGCAGACAGTCATAGAAGCTGTGGTGCACTAAGAGCCAGCTCCTTAGCGGAGTCAGCTTGGAGGAGAGAAGCAGCGTAGCACTGAGAGAACCCATTAGCTGAGAAGAGACAAGAACCACCAGGATGTCACAGAACCTGGTTGAGGACACTTGAGTCTTCGTCCAACCCATCCAGATCACTTCGGGTGAGACTTCAGGCCGTTCTGCAGTTTGTTACCGAAAGGGCCAGTGAGCTAGGGGTTTTGTTGGTACATAACAAGTAAACCCAAGTCTACCCACTACAACCAACAATATCTCCATGTATAAAGGCATACTTAACATCCATATGATGGACTTCCCAGTGCTTAGATGCAGAAATTGCCAAAACTAGGTGGATGGAGTCCATTTTTGCCACTGGTGCAAAAGTCTCATGGTATTCCACACCTTGGACTTGGGAGAAATTTTTTCTACCAGTATTGCCTTATATTTTTAGTTTGTTCCATCAGAAGAAACCTTAGTCCAAAACACCCACTTGCATTGAACCAATTTCCTACCCGGAGGAAGAGAAACTAGCTCCCAAGTAGTGTTTTTCTGAAGATAATTCATCTCTTCGTCCATGGCAGCTTTCCATCTCAGACCCTTCCGAGCATGGTATTAAGACCTAGGATCATAAATTATCATTAAATAAAAATATTCATATAGCAAATAATAAGGAAAAGAGAGCACAATACCTGCTCTTTTGAAATCAGACTAGGTTCTTCTTAGATCATCCGGATTTCCAATGTTTTCATCTGTAGAGGAGAGTGTCTGTCTGGCCCAAGTTGGGAGATCATTTTGTAATTCAGGTTCTGATCCTGCATTTTATGTATTCTGTTCACTAATATCAGATATCATAGGATCCAAATCAGGGTCATCAACCCCAATTCCATCATTCAAATACTCAGTAGAATAGGAAGGAAATTCAACAATTTTCTCCTTCACTAGTTCTACCTCCTAAAGAGGCTCATCGAACAGGACACCCCTTTCAATGATGATCTATTATGTTCTGATATCCAATAGATGGAAACCTTTAGATTCATTAGGATATACAATAAATATACATTCTATTCTTTGTGGTCGCAAAATCCCCCTTTTATCATGTGGAATTTGGGCCCATGCAGTGGACCCAAATACCCTGAGATTTGACACATCCGGCTTATGTCCGAAGTAATATTCAAAAGGGGTATTACCTTTCATGGATGAGTGTGGAACTCTATTCTTTATGTTTGCTACAGCATTCATGGCTTCATCCCACAAATTTGCATCCAACCTCTTTGATTCTAGCATGCAAGTGGTCATCTCCTTGAGAGACCGATTCTTCCTCTCCGCTACACCGTTCTGCTGGGGAGAAAAGGGGACTGAATTTTGGATCTGAATACCACTTTGGGAAAATATATGCAGAAAATAATTACTGATATATTTCCTGCCATTATCAGATCTGAAAATCGTGATCTTTTTTCCAAATGCATTCTCAATCAATGCCTTCAAATCAATGAATTTTTCCAAGACTTCAAACTTCATTTTGATAAAAAATACCCATGTGTATCTAGAAAAGTCATCAATGAAAGTGAGAACGTACCTTCATCGATTCATGGATGTGGTAGGCATGGTTCCACTGATATCAGAATGTATCAGCCCCAAGATTCATGATGCTCGGATTTCCTTCCCCAAGTAAAACTTATGCTAAGGGTGCTTTCCAACAACACAACCCTTGCAAATTCCGGTGGTAGCTTTGATGGCCGGGAGGCCTTCAACCATGGAATTCTTCTTTAATTGCTGCAATTATTTCAAGTTCAGATGGATGAAACTCTCGTGCCATAGTATACTAACCTTATTCCCATGAGTCAGCAATGCGGTGGGCTTTGCATCTACCACAAAATGGGAGAACTCGTAGGCTATTGCATGATGGTTTGCAAGGATTTTTGCTACAAGTTTTCCGGATGCAAGTTCTATGATCTATACATCATCTGGGATAAAGGAGACTCTCTTGGGAACTCTCGTATGTGTCATTCGATAAACACTTAGGTGGTTTAATGCAATAGATGGTACATACAAAACATTGGAAAAGAAACCATGCTCAAGATTTACAGTACCTTGTCCTTCGGATATGATTGTGGAGTCATCTACCATGTGGATGGGAATGGATTTTCTAGTCTCAAAAGATGAGAAGGAGTCTTTGTCATCCATCATGTGATTCAAAGCTCCAGAATCTATCAAAAGAGCATTGGACTTTGAAGTGCATGCCATGAGAGCATGACCTCTTTCCTGTTGTGGTTCCTGGTCTTGCTAATCTCTCCTCCAAAAGATTTCCGTAAGATTGATGTGATTTTTCTCAAGAAGAGAAGTAGCTTCATCAAGTTTCTTTTTAATGCAGGCATGTTCATGGTGGAAGCCCTTCCCACAGTATGAACACTTGAATTTTTCCTTTCCATGATGCCACTTTTTTTGTTCTTCCTCGATCGTTAGGGCTCTTCATGCTGCTAGTTTTTAAATTTAGGCTTCGGAGCTTCAAATTTGGTTTTTGGTTTCTCCTACTACTTTCCTTTACCCTTCAGATCGGTGGGCCTTGAATAATAGAGGGCTTTATCATGGGATGATCTGATAATCCCTGTTTGTGCCAGAAATTGTTTCCAAGGTCAAAGAAACAAGCCAACACAATCTCAAATAAAAATCAATCAAATAAACTAGGTTTATGGTTTCTGAAAGGTTTCTTGGTTGTAAATTAGGTGAACAACAGGGAATACACTCATGAGATAAAAAAGGACTAAATCATAAGCAATTAATGACAAAGATGCATAATATAATCAAAAAGATCCAACAGAACACAATATTGAAGTTCATTCATAAAAGATAAGCATCACCAGCATACAAACACAGACCAGCAATGAATTTATCAGTTAAGCAACTAAACAAGCTGAACAATGAAGCCAACACAAAAATTGAAGGGTAAAAAGTGTCATATATCTCATAATTCTGCCATCAAATACATACAAGAGTCATAATACTTAGTTCACAAATAAGTCTGAAGACCTCCTGAAGTTCTCCCAAAAAATTGAACCCTACTTCTGTCTTTTTCCTCTGTACATATACTATTCCTCAACAAAATCAGATAGGGTTAAAACCCTAACTACCTCAGCTAGCTATTCGATGAGATAAAGCTACATTACAATTTTACAAAATATGATATTTTCCAAAAAGAGTAAACTACTAACTAAAGTGTTTTTTCAAAATACATAACAAATAACTGATTCAGTAACTAACTCAAAGATCCTTTGCAGCCTCAGCTAGCAAAGCTATCCCATCCAATGCCTGAGCTTTCTTCCAAGCTCGCCTCTGCTCCTCTTCCATGTCAGCTACCCTTTTGGTGAGCTCCTCATTTTTTTGCTGCAAGTCCTTAACAGTTTGCTTCAGCTCTGTAGATTTCTCATCAGTGCTTCTTTTTCTCTTTAAAGCCTCCTTAGAAACAGCTATTAGTTCTTGCTAATGTTCATTGACCTCCTGTAAATCTTCCCTCAACCTTTTATTGGCTAGAATGAGGCCATCATTAGTTTCCTGTAGGTACTCCATCTGATATCTGTACTGTTTAAGAGCTCTTTGCATGTTTTCTCTGTCAGAATCAAATGGCTTTCCTGTTATAGTATTTTGTTCATCACTAGGTATCTAGGGTATATTAAGCTTCCTAAAAATGTCTGCATCTTCATCTATGTCTGTCTCCTTAGGTGTAGCCTCATCTTTCAAGGAAGGATCTTCAATATAAGGTACCTCAGTTTCTTCTCCTTGCTACTGTTTCAACAATTCAGCTCTCAATTCAAGAAATACTGTAGATATTTTAGTATGGGTGATATTTGAATCTGCCACTAACTGTGATGACTTTTTGGCTTTTGTAGGATGAAAAGATGGAGCTTTAGTAACTGTTTCTTTCCTTCTCTTACTGCTAACCTTGTTAATTTCTGGTTTTTCTTCTGAGGAAAAATCATCCAGGACAGTCACTTCTTTGCTATCTAATTTAGGGTTAAGCAGCTTCTTCAAATTTAACCTTAATTTATTCTTAGGCCTAGTTTTAGGCCTCCATCCTGGTTCTAATTCTCCTAACATCTTCACAGTTCTTCCTTGATGTTTAACAGTAGCAAACTCCATCACTTCAAGTCTGTTTTTCTTTCTTCTAGGTCTGATTGCTTTATTTTCCAAAGTGGAACATTCTCTGCATGTTGCAGCCTTAACTTTAGTTTTTGCAATGAAGTGGTCCTCCTCCAACAAATATCCCTCATCATCGGACATGACAGTGATGGAACTCCTTTGATGGGTCTGAAACTCTTCTTCCTGTAAAACAACTTTTTCTGTAGCAGTAGCTTTATCTTCACTGAAAACTTCTGTAGGTGTTATGTGTTGCATGGGCTATTCTTTCTCCTCTGAAACAGTGAATATTTATTTTTAGTGGTAGTTAAAAACACTGTAGGTTCACTGTCATCCTTTATAGGCTCTGATGCTTCCTCCATCTTGACTTATTTCTTGTCTTCACATTTCACCTTCTGACCTAATTTCCTCACTAGTATCTTCCCTTTGTCTACCTGCTTTTTGGGTTGCTGATCCTCATGTCTAACTTGAAAGCCAGACCAGAAGAGGAAGAAATCCCAGGTCTTTCCTTCAGTCTATAAGACAATGCTAATGATCAATTTAATCAGGCCATGGTGAAAAATGGATTGAGAAGTATGGTCCATATGCCCCTTGACCATGTTATACTTCTTCTACAAGATTTTGAATAAGAAGAATGGAAGGCTCATTTTGGACACCCCAACCATGTGTTGTAGAAATCTAAAATGATATTTAAAAACATATGCATATCTGCCTTCACATGTTATGTAGCTTTGCAAATTTCTGATGGGTTCCACCCACTTATTTCTGAAGTTTTGGATCAGAATGCCTTTGCTCCAGTCTCGGGTGACAATAGGTAGCAGATACCTCTGAGCATCAAATGTGAATGGCAGCTTTTTAAACCACATCTCTCCCTCATGCTTTATTCCTGTAGCTTCTGCCACTAGGTCCACTGTCAACCTAAATTTCAGAGTGTCAAAAACCACCATATCCTGATTGTAGCATTGTGCAAACTTATAGGAAACCTCAGTATTATAGCCATCTATTCTTTTGAAAAACTCCAGCCAACTAGCCTGCTGAAAAAGTTCTACACAGCGTGGGGATTTTTCCATCCAACTTACATCTGTAGGCTCAGCCCTATTTACCTTGCCACTCTTACCCATCTGTCTTCAATAACTGGAAACTATATGACTTTAGGGTTCAGTATACGACCTAGTAGTTGCTTTTCTGCCTTTCAAGCTCCTTAAGTTTCAATAATCAATTCTCCTCACTCTCCTTTGACTGCTCCCTTTATTTTCTAATGTAGGATAAATTTCACCACAGGGTGAAATGATTTAGGACACAGAGGATTCAATCTTCTTCACTAAGACTATGAGTGAAATTTAACTGTCATTCAGTCTGTCATGGAAAATAACTGACCACTGACCATCTCCAAAATGTACTTAGACCACCTGTGTATTGAAACTCAGTACTAAAAATAACCCTTAAATTCTTCTAGTGCCAGCTATGAGTAATCTCTGTACAGAAAAGCTTTGTATAACTGCTCTCAGTTGCTAACTGTTTAGATCAACTTGTAGTTTCCCAGATAAGATGGAGATTGTTTATATAGCGGAGGAGAAGATATAATAATGAGCCTAGGTCTGCTCACTTCTTGCTCCCAATAGTTTTTAGCACTAAAATGAGTCAGTTTAGCCCTTGATGAGATTAGGTCTTCATGTATTCTCAGATGTTCGGCTTATTCATTACATTGTACACAGGTAACAGACTCATTTATGAAGTTTAAACTACATAAAATACACTACTCTTCACATCACTCCAATTTCAGGCTTTGACAGGGTCATGCTCCATTAAAAACTGATACTTTCCAACTAGTCCCTCACCAACACTTCTAACCTTCTTTTCTCCTCAACAGGGATGTTGTTTAGAGCATATATCAACGTTCTGTTTAAACAATTTTGATAAAATAGGTTTCACCGAGAAAACCCCAAATTAACAGTCATTACTAGGTGTCCGCGGAATTCCTCTTTAATGTTCAACTGCAGTCACTTTGAACCACTCTTCGTGCTGTTTGAGTACCGACTTGAAGGATACAGGTGTCTTTCAGCGTCCAATTTAATTCCAGGTGGCGAGATAAGGAAGCCCTAATTTCCTGTGTGACTACGAAAACCCCCACTATGCTTTTCAACTGCAATCTCCATTTTTTTAGGCAAACACCGTCATTCTACTAACTCCTCAGCTTTGAAATGGAGATAAGAAATAACTGTCCCCACATTAAACTCAATCTAAACGACTATCTGTCATGATGAGCTGCATTATAACTAATGATGACCACGCTCTCCTTCACGACATGAAACCACCTATTCTCATGATGATTCCTGAGACAACACATAGAAAAATCCTCAAAGCATGTGATTAGTCACTCAACATTTCAAATCGTGCAAAAATTCAGCTAAAAAATCAGAGAAATTAACCAGTGTGATATTCTTATAGCGCTCTTTTGTTAATTTCGGGCACTTGCGCTACAAGAATAACTTGAACTCTATTTTGGCGCTGTTTTACACCTTTTTTCCATTTTGCATGAAGTTTAAATGATGTTTAAATGATGAGTATGCTTTTAATATGATTTGTGAGTCCATTATTCAACATGATGACCTTTAAAAACCCTTCAAAACCTAAAGGAGGACAAAAACAATAATAAATCCTAAAGGCAAAAACTCAAAAAATTCACTAAATATCAAAAATTTCTTTAGTAAATGAAAAGATAAACTCAAGAAGATAAGCAAACTAGAACAAAAATGACAAGCAAACATAAAAAAGGTAAGAAACAAGTTCCTGACTTAACATCTGGCTCCAGCTGCGGGATGAAGTCCTCCCTATGAGGCTTCAAGAACCTGTAGACCAGTGCCCTCTGTCTGCTACCCTACCTACTTATCTGCAAAATTTCCATTGGGATATGGAGTCTTTATTATGCTTCACTAACCAGTATGTACAATGAACAGTAAAAATCTCCTTATAGACTATAAAAATGATTGAGGAATCGTCCATTAACAGGACTGGACAACTCCTCACCTTCCAGGGATTGCAAGATAAAAGTATTATTCTCTAAAACCTTTGACACTAGGAAAGGGCCAAACCAGAGGTTATCAAACTTACCATGCTTACCCTTTTTCTCTTTCCTTGCATCCCACCTCAGAACCATATCACCAACGGAGAAAGTATTTTCTTTGATGTTTCTGTCAAATCTGCTTTTGATCTTGGATCTATACAATTGTGCTTTTTCATCCACCTTTTCTCTGATCTGTTGCAACTCTATCATTTCAAAAATTCTTGTCTGCATATCATTTGGCTCCTCCTGAGAATTTTGGAGAAACTTCATCACCGGGATCCCCAATTGAATAGGGAAAACTGCCTCTGTACCATAAACTAACTGAAAGGGAGAGGTCCCAATTGCTTGTTTCACTATGATCCTATCTGCCTGCAATGCATATTTCAACATTGAATCCCATGATCTTTTGTTATGCTTGAGCAATTTCTTAATACTCTGAATGATGTTCTTATTAGAGGATTCAACCAAACCATTGCCCTGAGGATAGTAGGGAGTTGAATGCTTCAATATGATGCCATTTCTTTCACAAAAGGCCTCCATTGCCTTGGATTTGAAATCCTTTTCATTGTTTGTCACTAATTTCTAAGGACAGCCAAACCTACTCAGGATATTTTGCTCAATGAACTCCATAATTACCTTGTCTGTAGCATTCCTTGTAGGAATGGCTTCCACCCATTTTGTGAAAAAATATGTTGCAGTCAGAATCCAGTGGTGCTGTCCTGAAGATGCAGGATTTATTTCTCCAATAAAATCCAGACCCCATTGCTAGAAAGGAGCATTGACTGCAATAGGTTTCAAAGGCAAAGACAACAATTTCTGTTTGCCAGCAAACTTCTGACAAGGAACACAGGCTCTTACTTGCTGATAAACATCTACAAACAAGGAGGGCCAATAGTATCCAGCTCTTAAAATTATGTATGCTGTTGTCTTCCAGTATTTGTGCCCCCCACAAGCACCCTCATGAGATTCATAAATCACTCCTTCAATCTCTGATTTGTCCAAACATCTGAGGAGAATACCACCTGGATCCTTCCAGAACAGCTGTTCTTCCACTAGATAGTACTTGGTAGCTTTCAACTTTAAAGATCTAACAACCTTCCTATCCATATGTTCAGGACACTGCAAAAACAACAGAAAATGAACAATGCATGCATACCATGCTGATGATGAATAGTAATCCATGATCTTCTCTTTTTCCAGTATTGCTTGATCTTCTTCAAGAACTAATTCTTTAGCCATGACATGCAATCCCAGTGCCTGAAAATTTGATTAAGCCAATAGTTTGGCTAAACCTTGTCCTTTGACAAGCTTGGTAGGTCTGATCTCTACATCATACTCCATAATCTTTACAATCCACCTGCCTCTTTTCCCTTCACTATCAGGCTGTGTTAAGACATCTTTTACAACAACATTTGGAACAAATGAAATAACTTTTGAATGTAGAACATAAATTCTGAAAATTTTCAAAGCCTTTACCAGAGCATAAGCCTGCTTTTCCAATATACTGTACTTCAGCTTAGAATCTCTGAGAGTTTTCCTGAAGAAGGCAATAGGCTGTTCCAATCCTTCTTTATTCTTCTGAAGTAAAACAGCTACAATTGTATCTTCTGATGCAAATGAGAAAGTAAGGAATTCTTTGGTAAAATCAGGATTTACCAATACAGGTGCTTCAGTAAGAGCTACTTTGATTTTCTCAAATGCTTCCTTTTCCTCAGAGGTCCATCTCACTTCCTGATCCTTCTTCAACATGGTTGTGATATGTTTAATGGTTTCAACAAAGTTGGGTATAAACCAACGCAGAAAATTGATCTTGCCAATGAATGATTGTACATCCTTTTTACTTCTAGGTAAACTAATCTTTAGTATAGCTTTCACTCTTTCAAGATCTATTCCGATGCCATCAGCAGACACCAAGTGGCCAAGTAGTTTACCTTCTTGCACAACAAAATGTGACTTCTTTGGATTTAGAGAAAGGACAAATTTTTTGCATTTTAGGAAGGTCTACCTCAAGTGTTTCAAATGTTTATCATCTGACTGTGAGAAAACAGTAATATCATCCAAATAGATAACCACAAACTTATCTTTTTCTCCAACAAAGGCAATGTCCATTTCTCTCTTAAAGGTGGCTCCTGCGTTCATCAGACCAAAAGGTATCTTGTCATACATGAATGTCCCCCAGGGAGTTGTAAAGGCTATCTTCTCCTTATCATCAGGGTGCATAGCAATCTGATTGTACCCTGAGAAACCATCCACCATAGAGATCCTCTGTGCTCCAACTGCTTGCTGCAATACCTGTTCAATCTTAGGAAGAGGATAGTTGTCTTTTAATGAAGATCTGTTCAAGTTTCTGAAATCAACACATAACCTGATTTCTCCATTCTTTTTTCTGACAGGAACCAAATTAGCCACCCAGGAAGAATACCTGAGAGGAACTATGATCTTTGCATCCAACAACTTCTTCACCTCTTTTTCAATAACAGGGAATAAAGCTGGGTTGATCCTTCTTAGTTTCTAATGAAAAGGTTTAACATTTGGTTTTAAAGGGACATTATGCTGTATGATTCCTGTATCATAAGTTCTTAGTTCCTCATAAGACCATGCAAAAACATCTACATGCTCCTTTAACAGTTTGATATACTTGTTTCTTTGTTCAGCTGTCAAGGATTTAGAAATTTTGGGCATTGTAGGATGTTCTGGAGAACCAATATTGCAGTCCACCACATTGTCTTGTGAATACTGAACAACAGGATTTGAAGGTGTATCATCCTTTGTAAATATTCTTTCAAGAGGTACCAAACCTTTGGGAATGAAATTTCTCTTCAACTCAATAATTTTATGTCCAGCAATCTCATCTTCAACAAACTCATCTAACTGTCCATCCCCTTCATCCTCATCCTGATCAATTAAGGAATTTGAAAACTCATCTGTAAGCTCTAGGAACCTTTTAATCTCAGTATCATCTTCAAATATTTTCCACTGCTTTACATTATCAGGTACACATGGTCTGTACCTCACCTCTATGGGATACCTTAACTGAGTGGTCTTAGGGATTCTGAAGTGTGTGGTAGCCAAAGCTAATGAATCTGCAGTCTCATTATGATTCCTTGGAATATGAGTGATATTAAATGCTACAAAATAATTTTCAAGCATATCCCATACCTCATTTTGATATACTTTCAGTAAACCCTGCTTTACTTGATAGTTTCTCTTCACCTGCTGAACAACTAATTCGGAGTTGCCAAATGCAACAATCTGCTGAATGCCCAAATGTTTAGCAGCTTCTAATCCCAATAGCAGAGCCTCATACTCAACAGTATTGTTTATAGTAACAAACTCCAACTTATACATGAGCTTCACTATTTCACCTATAGGGGAAATGAGAAGGACTCCAGCTCCAGTACCCTCTTTGCATGAGGATCCATCAAAGTACAATTTCCACAGTGCATCTTCTTCCTCTCTGCTGTGTTTTACTGGTTGTTCTTTTTCCACTTGTAACAGACCAGCAAAATTATCCTCATCACTGAAATTTAACATGCAAGTTCCCAGGTCTTTGTCAACAGCATATAGGGGATGATTAGTGGGGTTCTTGTCATCTGTCACTATGTAAGCAAACTGCAGCTCTCTGTATAACCTTCTATTTTCTCCACCAAACATAGGAATGGTAGCATAAGAGAGGTCCATTTGTAAGGTTCCTCCAACCTTCTTTTCCCATGACCTAGAAAGAAGTAAGCCAAATTTTGGTGTAATGTCAGCTACTACAACATCCATTATCACACTGTTCATGGGAAACTGAGCTAGGATGACAACCATGTCTTTTATTACTCCTAAACACTTCATAGCTCGGGAGTCAAAGGCATATAAATCATGGTAAGGTTTGGTAATACTCAGGCCCAAAGCTTCCATCATAGCCTTTGGCATCAAATTGTGGGATGCTCCTGAATCTAACAGGCAATTGTGTATCATCTGTTCATGTACTGTCAAATTGATATAGAAATGAGGGGAAGCACCGGCCTCATTTTCAGTCTTCTCAGCCAGGGCTGATCCAATGAAAATCCTAGGGTTTTCTTCTTGCAAATTAAATGTATCTGAAATAGGATGACTACTTGCTAAATTCATCACCTTCAGGACTATTTCTTTATATGAAGGATTCTTTATTAACTCAGTTAAAGGTACATGAATCTTTAACTTTCATAATTCATTCTCCAAATTGAAATTCTGGACAGATTTGTTTAGCTCTTCAACCTCTGTAGTCTTCTTTGATTTTTCTGCAACTTGCTTCTTCTCTGTGACATGATCAAGTACTTGTTTAGCAGGAATAGCTGCAGTAGGAACAGTTGTAGCAGGAACAATTGCTTTCTTCTTCGGGGCTTGTACCACCTGCTTAGGACCTGATCTGAGATTTATAGTTTTCTTGGGCTCATTTTGATGAACAGTAGCAGTTATAGTAGTCTTCTCCCAATCTGAATTATCCTCAACTTCAAACATGTTAGCATAATAATATTCTGCATTCAGAAATTCTTCCTCAGTAACAAAACCTCCAGACAATTCATCTCCAAAATGATTCATATCTTGGTCAGTCTATTCAAAGAGAAGCTCTTCATCAACTTCTTCCTCATCTGCCACATTATTCTGAAGAGGTGGTGGCACTCTTTGATCCTCATTTTCTCTCCTTTCTTGCTGGATATCATTGTTCCTTCGTTCTCTAGGCATAAAACGGGGACCAAATTGCCTTCTGAACTGATTCTAATTATTTGGATTTCGTTCAGCTCCTGGAGCAGGCTTGCTTGAATTTTTCTCAAGCTCTAATTTATTCAGTTTTGCATTCAATATCTTCACCAGTTTAGCCATTTCATCAATCTTTGCTTCTGCAGTAAGTAAAGATGAACCTCCCGGAGCTGCTTCCTTTTGTCCTTTCCTTTCATACAGCTGTGGAGGTGTTTCCTTCTTTAGTCTATTTGAAGCCAATATGTTGGATTCTACCTCCAATGCTGCATCCTACATATTCAGAAAATAGATAGGCCTCCTCTCTCTTAGTAAAAAAGAAAATTCGTGATCAAAAGCATTTGCATATGTCAGTTTAGCTAATGTTTCTGAAGGCTTTATCTCAGCAGGAATTCTGTTGTACATCTTGTTGAACCTTTTCGAAAAATCTGCAATTGTTTTGTCTTTTTTCCTTCTAAGAGCTCCAAATTCAGTTATGTAATAGGTGTGATCTTTGGTATCACCCCATTGTCTCATAAAGAGATCACGGAGTTCTTCAATAATAGTAATGGAGTTAGCAGGTAACTCTCTAAACCACTTCCTCACATCTCCATCAATACTTTGAACAAACATCCTCATCCAAACATCCTTAGCCTCGATGTTCTGATTGTCAGCATAACAGAGGAATGCTTCCCAATGTTCTTCAGTAGTGGTTTCCCCTTCTCCATTGAACCTAGGAAGGTATTTCTGGTAGTCACCCCCTGGCAATGCATTTAAAGGCTGAGGCAAGACTAATGGTGCATATCTGGCTGCAACCATCCGGTCCATCATGTCTATGGGTAGATTTTGGGCTGCCATTTTTGGACTGACTGACTTAGGTGATGAAGAAGTTTGACTAGAACCTGGCTAAAAAGGATTCTTTCCTACTTTCAATTTAAAGAGAGGTATTTTTCCAGGAGAGGCAGTTTTGGCTTTTATGAAGGATGAAGGATTAGTAAAAATTTGAAAACTACTGTCAGGAATGGTTGGTTTTACCCAAGGTGAATATTCTTCTTCTTTCTTTGACACAGATGAAGCTAATGAATCATTTAACTGCTCAGGGTCAGATAAAGAGGGTAATGATTAAGATCTTCTTAACTTTCTGGCTATCCTCAATATCTTTTCTGGGTCTGTCACACCCAGCTGCAATGGTGAAGTAGGTCTATTCCTAGTTCCCACTCCTCTAGAAGCCACTGTGCCAACTTTGGTGAAAAATAGCCTTAAAAAATGCTGGTTTAAGTCCACCTCTTAAAACCACTAACACTGATAAGTATCCCAGAGAAAATATGTCTTCACTTTTGTCCCTGGAAATAGCACCAAAGATGTTTGTGCCAAAAATTGTTTCCAAGGCCAAAGAAACAAGCCAACACAATCTCAAATAAAACTCAATGAAATAAACTAGGTTTAGGGTTTCCGAAAGGTTTCTTGGTTGTAAATTAGGTGAACAACAGGGAATACACTCATGAGCTAAACAAGGACTAAATCATAAGCAATTAATGACAAAGATGCATAATATAATCAACAAGATCCAACGGAACACAATATTGAAGTTCATTCATAAAATATAAGCATCACCAGCATACATGTTAGAATAATCAACCCATAGTTTACCCACTAAGACAATAATTCCATTATTTTTGTCTTATTTCCCTAGTTCATGTGTCCCACCTTGTGCAAGTTGCTATTTGCCTATCCATAGAGGTCAAACTTGCCTTATTTGACTCATGTAGCACATGGGAGAGCTAAAGGAATCAATTCTACTTTATTCCTGGCCTCCTAGGCGCCCTTCTGCTTTTTCTGCTTTATTGCTTGCTTTTTCAGTGTTTTAAGGCAAAAGGAAAAGCTAAACTAGGTGAGGTTGACTTGTTTTTTGTCCTACACATCCTCCTCCCTTTTCTCCATGCAAAAGCATGTATGATCTGCCATTCCACCACTCTTTAGCTTGCCTATGCCTTTTTTCCAATTTGTGAGCTCCATGACAGATTTGGGATCAGCTTTTTACACCTATGGGGGATTTGCTTATTTTTGGTAAGCCTGCTTTATGCTAGATTTGGATGCCTCCTCATGCATTCAATTTCTTGATGTATTCTATTTATTCAGCAACCGAGGTTATTACAGGTTTGGCTATTGTACACTCAGTTAATAGAATTTAGTGTTACAGCTCCATATTCAGTCTCTCTTGTTAGCAATTTTGCATGATCAATTGATAATTGTTGTGAATAAAATTAATCTATTGCTGGCCTTAATTTCCACATGGTATCAGAGCCATTTTAGGTTGTTTCTCTCCTTCAAAAATTGTTTTGCAGGTTCGACATCAAGACTGGGAGCCTTCTTCTCACACCCGGGACAGATTTTCTAAAGCTATGGATTCACAAAAAACTATCTTGACTCCTTTCAATTTATTTGAATGGAAAGAAGAGATGGAGATCCTGTTGAGAGTGAAAGGCCTATATAGGGTGACTATGGCAACAGAAGCAAAGCCCAATGCAGCTGCGGAGAAGATTAAATGGCACAACAGGAGAGATGAGGCTTATGGCCTCCTGTGTCTCAGTATTTCCTGAGACCTCCTTTTCCATCTCGATGGATTGACATCACCGGATCAAGTATGGGAGAAGCTTGCTGATCTTTTTGGAAAGATAGATGAGATGAGGGGACATCAGATCGAGAATGAGCTGATTTCTCTGAGTCCCGGTAGCTTTGAATCTCTGCAGCTATATTTCTCCAAGTTCAAAGCACTAGTTTTGCAGCTGAAGCAGTGTGGTATCAAAAAGAAATATGATCAGCTCGTACTGGCCATCCTTTCGAAGCTAGGACCTGAATACTTAGTCTTTGTTTCGACCTTCTATGCCACAAAACTCACAGCTCGAACCTGGAAGATGCCTAGCCTTGCAGATTTCATGGAATCTCTCACACAAGAACAATACAAGCTGGTGATGATGGGCACCATCAAACCATCCAAAGATCAAGATTTGATTGCTGGAGATTCGAAGGTGGATTCAAAAAGCAAAAAGAAAGCTAAAAATCCACCTGAGCAAAAGAGAGACAAGAAACAGTCTCAGGAGGATCTACAAGGTCCCAAGAAGAATAACCAGAAGAAGAAAAACAAAGGTGAAATGAACAAGTGCGCATACTGTAATAAGGGCAATCACACTGAAATCTCTTGTATGAAAAAGCAGATTGATATGCTGACCCAACTCCTGGAGAAGAATGGCATCTCCCTTCCAGAAAGCTCAAAGAAGAGATAAGGAGGATCAAGTTCAAATGACAGAGAGAGAGTTCATGCATTGGTTGCTGTCACATCAAGTTCACCCAGTTTTATCATTGATTCTGGAGCTTCAAGACACATGGTTTCGACTAAGGAGGCCTTCTCCTCACTGGACAAGTCGAAAGGACCATCTATTATACTGGGAGATGACTCTCTCACTGAAAGTTTGGGCAAAGGAAGGATTGATCTTGATCATGGTCAGTTCAGTAATGTGCTGTATGTGCCTGGCCTTGCCTCTAACCTTCTATCAGTGTATCAGATGACTCACACTGGGTCTCCTAAGAAATTCATATTATCCCCTGATGAAGTTGAGATTACAGAGATCTCAAGTGGTAGATTCATTGCAAAAGGAGTTGTAAATCATGCTCAAGGTATACATGTTCTCATACTTCCTACCTTACTCAAACCCCTCTGCTCTTCTGATTCATGCTAATGAAGCTAGCAAGCTATGGCATGAAATATTTGTCCATCTAAATTACAATTATCTGTCTGATCTTAGTGAGAAAGAAATGGTCATAGGGTTTCCCAAGATAAAATTTTCCAGAGGATTCTGCCAAGGTTGTATCCTAGGAAAACACCCAGAGCACAAATTTGAGAGAGCTAGTCATGAGAGAACCTCTGCACCCCTCGAGCTGATTCACAGTGATGTTGCTGGTCCATTCCCTCATATGTCCATGAGTCAGGCCAAATATGCATTGACCTTTATTGATGACTTTTCCAAGTATTGCTGGGTTTACTTCCTGAAACACAAGTCTGAAGTTTTTGGCCTATTCAAAGTCTTTAAGGCTTTGGTTGAGAACCAGTCTGGGAGGAAACTCAAGGTCCTCAGAGATGACAATGGTGGTGAGTATGTCAAGTCTAATTTTATTAACTATTGTGTAGATGAAAGTATTCAGATGCAGCATTCTATCCCTTACACACCATAACAAAATGGTGTTGCTGAGAGAAAGAACAGATCACTGAAGGATATGGCAACATGCATGATGGAGGCCAAAAATTTGCCACCAAAGTACTGGGCCGAAGCTATCAACTGTGTAGCCTATATCCAGAATAGGGTGCCTCACAAACATCTTGATGGTATGACTCCCTTCGAAGCATGGAGTGGGAACAAGCCAGATGTGACCCATTTCAGGATTTTTGGCTCAAAGGCTTGGGCTAGAATCCCAACATAGAAGAGGAAGGCTTTGCAAGCCCAAATCCAAGAGTGTCTTTTTGTTGGATACTTTGAAGATTCAAAAGGGTACAAGTTGATAAATTTGAGCACAAACAAAGCCTTTATCGAAAGGTGTGTTCAGTTTGAAGAAGAACCCCTTGCAGCAATGGAAGTTGGTGAAGCCTCTTCACCACCTGAACCTCAAGAAGTAAGTAAAGAGTTTGTTGAACATGCTGATTCTGATTTTTCTGATTGATATGAGTTTATTTCAGACCCAAACAGCCCCACAAGGCCAAAATGGGCAGCCAAGACACTACATGCAGCAGGTGAGCTAGCTGGGGATCCCAATGACCCAAGGAGGACTAGATCTCAATTTGAGAGTGGTCTGTGCATGAAGGATCCTATGTTTGCTGAAAAATGCTATTTAATGGTGGATTCTGATCCTCAAACACATGAATAAGCATCATGATATCTAAGATGGCAAGCTTCCATGAAGGAGGAGTTTAGCTCACTCCAGAATAGCAACACATGGGAGCTAGTGGATCTTCCTCCAAGAAGAAAGTTAGTCCAATGTAAGTGGGTCTATAAGACCAAATTTGCTGCTGATGGTTCACCACTGAAGTAAAAGGCTAGATTTTTAGCTAAAGGCTACTCACAGGTTCATGGCATATATTACAATTAGACTTTTTCCCCAATGGCAAAGATGGATTCCATCAGGCTAGCTCTAGCCATTGCAGCCTCAAGGCAATGGGAGGTACATCATATGGATGTAAAATGTGCCTTCCTAAATGGAGATCTCACTGGGGGGATATATATGCAGCAGCCTCAAGGTTTTGCTACTAACCCTTCTCTTGTGTGCAGGTTGAGAAAGTCATTGTATGGGCTAAAGCAAGCCCCCAGGGCTTGGTATGCCAAGATCGATAGCTTTTTGCTATCACTAAATTTTGTTCGGTGCAAATCAGATCCAAATGTATATTTGAAGTTATTTAATGGTTCATTAATGATCATTGTGTTATATGTTGATGACCTCCTCATTATAGGAAGCTCACAGGCTGAGATTGCTTCCTTAAAAGGAGCTATGAACCAAGCCTTCTCCATGACATATTTGGGGCTCTTAAGTCAATTTTTGGGGCTTGAGATTGCTCAAACCAAAGCTGGAATCAAGGTGCACCAGTCCAAATATGCCTTGGAATTGCTGAACAAATTCAGAATGCAAGATTGCAAAGCAAGCAAAACTCCTTTCCTTTCAGGAGTGAAGCTGGAAGAAGACAATTCTCCACCTATGGTAAACAATACACTGTATAGGAAAATGATTGGATGTTTATTGTATCTGACACACACTAGACATGATATTTGTTATGCAGTAAGTGTGGCTTCTAGATACATGGATCAGCCTCATGAGATCCATTGGAAAGCAGCCAAAAGGATCCTTAACTTTGTTCAGGGAACAAGGACACATGGGATCTTCTATAAAGCAAAATCTGATCTTGAGTTGATTGGATTTACTGACAGTGATTGGGTAGGTGATAGCACAGACATAAAGTCCACATTAGGATATGTGTTCATGCTTGCATAAGGGCCAATCAGCTGGTCAAGCAAGAAACAAAGTGCCATTGCACTCTCATCTACAGAAGCAGAGTACAGAGGAGTTGTTAATGCAGCAACTCAATGTTTATGGTTGTAGGGTTTACTTGGAGAGTGTGGCTTCGAACCTGAGTACTCAACTACCATCTACTATGATAACCAGAGTAACATTCAAATCTGCAAAGATCCAGTTCAGAAGCAGAGAACTAGACACATTGAGATTCACATGCACTACATCAGAGAGCTTGTGCATGATGGCACCATTCACCTACTCTTCTGTTCATCTTCAGAACAAGTAGCTGATATCTTCACCAAATCATTTTGTGAGAAGACCTTCAGCAATCTCAAATCACTGCTGGGGATTGCTGATCATGCTGTGAAAGCATGAGTGGAGACAAGATTCTACAATTTTGTTTTATAGTCCATGTTTAAGGGAGGATTTTCCCAAGTTGGTTTTGCCTCTTTCTTTGGTTGTATGGACTTGCAGTATGTAAAGGGTGACTAAGCCTTGTTTCTAGGCCCTATATTTTTCTGATATATTAATCATAAGTTAGGCTTAAGGGGGGGTGTTATAATAATCAACCCATAGTTTACCCACTTAGACATTAATTCCATTATTTTTGTCTTATTTGTTTAGTTCATGTGTCCCACCTTGTGCAAGTTGCTATTTGCCTATCCATAGAGGTCAAAATTGCCTTATTTGACTCATGTAGCACATGGGAGAGCTAAAGGAATCAATTCTGCTTTATTCCTAGCCTCCTAGGTGCCCTTCTACTTTTTCTGCTTTATTGCCTGCTTTTTCAGTGTTTTAAGGCAAAAGGAAAAGCTAGACTAGGTGAGGTTGACTTGTTTTTTTCCTACACATACTCCTCCCTTTTCTCCATGAAAAAGCATGTATGAGCTGCCATTCCACCACTCTTTAGCTTACCTATGCCTTTTTTCTAATTTGTGAGCTCCATGATAGATTTGGGATCAGCTTTTTACACCTATGGGGGATTTGCTTATTTTTGGTAAGCCTGCTTTATGCTAGATTTGGATGCCTCCTCATGGATTCTATTTCTTGATGTATTCTATTTATTCAGCAACCTATGTTATTACAGGGTTGGCTATTGTACACTTAGTTAATACAATTTAGTGTTACAACTCCATATTCAGTCTCTCTTGTTAGCAATTTTGCATGATCAATTGATAATTGTTGTGAGTAAAATTAATCTATTGCTGGCCTTAATTTTCACAATACAAACATATAATAGCAATGATTTTATCAGTTAAGAAACTAAACAAGCTGAACAATGAAGCCAACACAGAAACTGAAGGGTAAAAAGTGTCATATATCTCATAATTTTGCCATCAAATACATACAAGAGTCATAATACTTAGCTCACAAATAATTCTAAAGACCTCCTAAAGTTCTCCCAAAAAATTGAACCCTACTTCTGTCTTTTTCCTCTGTACATATGCTATTCCTCAACAAAATCAGTTAGGGTTAAAACCCTAAATGCCTCAGCTAGCTATTCGATGAGATAAAGCTACATTACAATTTTACAAAATATGATATTTTCCAAAATTAGTAAACAACTAACTAAAGTGTTTTTCCAAAATACATAGCAAATAATTGATTCAGTAACTAACTCAAAGATCCTTTGTAGCCTCAGCTAGCAAAGCTATCCCATCCAATGCTTGAGCTTTCTTCCTAGCTCGCCTCTGCTCCTCTTCCATGTCAGCTACCCTTTTGGTGAGCTCCTCATTTTTCTGCTGCAAGTCCTTAACAGTTTGCTTCAGCTCTGTATATTGCTCATCAGTGCTTATTTTTCTCTTTAAAGCCTCCTTAGAAACAACTATTAGTTCTTGGTAATGTTCATTGACCTCTTGTAAATGTTCCCTCAACCTTTTATTGGCTAAAATGAGGCCATTATTAGTTTCCTGTAGGTACTCCATCTGATATCCATATTGTTTAAGAGCTCTTTGCATGTTTTCTCTGTCAGAATCAAATGGCTTGCATGTTATAGTATTTTGTTCATCACTAGGTATCCAGGGTATATTAAGCTTCCTAAAAATGTCTGCATCTTCATCTATGTCTGTCTGCTTAAGTGTAGCCTCATCTTTCAAGGACTGATCTTCAACATAAGGTACCTCAGTTTATTCTCCTTGTTGCTGTTTCAACAATTCAGCTCTCAATTCAAGAAATACTGTAGATAATTTAGTCTAGGTCATATTTGAATCTGCCACTGACTATGATGACTTTTTGGCTTTTGCAGGATGAAAAGATGGAGCTTTAGTAACTGTTTCCTTCCTTCTCTTACTGCTAACCTTGTCAATTTCTGGTTTTTCTTCTGAGGAAACATCATCCAGGATAGTCACTTCTTTGCTATCCAATTTAGGGTTAAGCAGCTTCTTCAAATTTAACCTTAATTTATTCTTAGGCCTAGTTTTAGGCCTCCATCCTAGTGCTAATTCTCCTAGCATCTTCACAGTTCTTCCTTGATGTTTAACAGCAGCAAACTCCATCACTTCAAGTCTGTTTTTCTTTCTTCTAGGTCGGATTGATTTATTTTCCAAAGTGGAACATTATCTGCATGTTTCATCCTTAACTTCAGTTTTTACAATTAAGTGGTCCTCCTCCAACAAATATCCCTCATCATCAGATAGGACAGTGATGGGACTCCTTTGATGGGTCTGAATCTCTTCTTCCTGTACAACAACGTTTTCTGTAGCAGTAGCTTTATCTTCACTGAAAACTTCTGCAGGTGTTATGTGTTGCATGGGATGTTCTTTCTCCTCTGAAAACAGTGAATATTTACTTTTAGTGGCAGTTAAAAACACTTTAGTTTCATTTTCATCCTTTACAGGCTCTGATGCTTCCTCCAGCTTGACTTCTTTCTTGTCTTCACATTTTACTTTCTGACCTAATTTCCTCACTAGTATCTTCCCTTTGTCTACCTGCTTTTTGGGTTGCTGATCCTCTTGTCTAACTTGAAAGGTAGACCAGAAGAGGAAGAAATCCCAGGTCTTTCCTTCAGTCTGTAAGACAGTGCTAATGATCAATTTAATCAGGCCATGGTGAAAAATGGATTGAGAAGTATGGTCCATATGCCCCTTGACCCTGTTAGACATCTTCTGCAAGATTTTGAATAAGAAGAATGGAAGGCTCATTTTGGACACGCCAACAATGTGTTGTAGAAATCTAAAATGATATTTAAAAACATATGCATATCTTCCTTCACATGTTATGTAGCTTTGCAAAATTATGATGGGTTCCACCCACTCATTTCTAAATTTTTGGATTAGAATGCCTTTGCTCCATTCTGGGGTGACATTAGGTAGTAGATACCTCTGAGCATCAAATGTGAATGGAAGCTTTTTAAACCACATCTCTCCCTCATTCTTTATTCATGTAGCTTCTGCCACTAGGTCCAGTGTCAACCTAAATTTCAGAGTGTCAAAAAACACCATATCCTAATTATAGCATTGTGCAAACTTACAGGAGACCTCAGTATTATAACCATCTATTCTTTTGAAAAACTCCAGCCAACCAGCCTACTGAAAAAGTTCTACACAGCCTAGGAATTTTTCCATACAACTTACATCTGTAGGCTCAGCCCTATTTGCCTTGCCACTCTTACCCATTTGTCTTGAATAACTGGAAACTGTATGAATTTAGGGTTCAGTCGATGACCTAGTAGTTGCTTTTCTGCCTTTCAAGCTTCTTAAGTTTCAATGATCAATTCTCCTCACTCTCCTTTGACTGCTCCCTTTATTTTCTAATGTAGGATAAATTTCACCACAGGGTGAAATAATTTAGGACACAGAGGATTCAATCTTCTTCACTAAGACTGTGAGTGAAATTTAACTGTCATTCAGTCTGTCATGGAAAATAACTGACCACTGACCATCTCTAGAATGTACTTACACCGCCTGTGTATTGAAACTCAGTACTAAAAATAACCCTTAAATTATTCTAGTGCCAGCTATGAGTAATATCTGTACAAAAAAGCTTTGTATAACTGCTCTCAGCTGCTAACTGTTTAGATCAACTTGTAGTTTCCTGGATAAGATGGATATTGTTTATATAGCAGAGGAGAAGATATAAGAATGAGCCTAGGTCTGCTCACTTCTTGCTCCTAGTAGTTTTTAGCACTAAAATGACTCAATTTAGCCATTAATGAGATTAGGTCTTCATGTATTCTTAGATGTTCGGCTTCTTCATTACATTGTACACAGGTAACAGACTCATTTATGAAGTTTAAACCACATAAAATACACAACTCTTCACATCACTCCAATTTCAGGCTTTGATAGGGTCATGCTCCCTTAAAAACTGATACTTTCCAATTAGTCCCTCACCAACACTTCTAACCTTCTTTTCTCCTCAGCAGGGATGTTGTTTAGAGCATATATCAACGTTCTGTTTAAACAATTTTGATAAAACAGGCTTCACCGAGAAAACCCCAAATTAACAGTCATTACTGGGTGTTCGCGGAATACCTCTTTAATGTTCAACTGCAGTTGCTTTGAACCACTCTTCGTGCTATTTGAGTACCGACTTGAAGGATACATGTGTCTTTCAGCGTCCAATTTAATTCTAGGTGGTGAGATAAGGAAGACCTAATTTCCTGTGTGACTACGAAAACCCCCACTATGCTTTTCAACTGCAATCTCCATTTTTCTAGGCAAACACCATCATTCTACTAACTCCTCATCTTTGAAATGGAGATAAGAAATAACTCTCCTCACATTAAAATCGATCTAAACGACTATCTGTCATGATGAGCTACATTATAACTGATGATGACCATGCTCTGCTTCACGACATGAAACTACCTGTTCTCATGATGATTCTTGAGACAGCACGTAGCAAAATCCTCAAAGCATGTGATTAGTCACTCAACATTTGAAATCGTGCAAAAATTCGGCTAAAAAATCGGAGAAATTAACAGGCGCGATATTCTTGTAGCGCTCCTTTGTTAATTTCGGGCACTTGCACTACAAGAATAACTTGAACTTTATTTTGGCACTGTTTTACACCTTTTTTCCATTTTGCATCAAGTTTAAATGATGAGTATGCTTTTAATATGATTTGTGAGTCCATTATTCAACATGATGACCTTTAAAAACCCTTCAAAACCTAAAGGAGGACAAAAACAATAATAAATCCTAAAGGCAAAAACTCAAAAAATTCACTAAATATCAAAAATTTCTTCAGTAAATGAAAAGATAAACTCAAGAAGATAAGCAAACTAGAAAAAAAATGACAAGCAAACATAAAAAATGTAAGAAACAAGTTCCTGACTTAACAATCCCCATCTGGACAAGCTTATCATGTTCACTTCTTAGGGACTCAATGAAGGAATTGAGTGAAGGAATATTCTATCCAGGGGTTGTGATATTCCCTGCATGGAATGTAGAGACAAACACCAGATAATCAGCTCCAAGTTTGGAGAGAATGGCAAGGATGAGATGACCATCTTCCTTCTCCACCTTACCTGGCTTGAACAGTAAGACGACGTTCTTGAACTTTTTGAAAAAATCATTTAATGTCTTGAAATTGGAAGGTTGGAGAGAGATCAACTTGTTTTCAAGCTGTTAAACTCTCAAATCATATTTTTTTCCATACAAAGTGTCCAATTTGTCCCAAATTTCCTTTGGAGCCTTCAATCCTAAGAGGTGGAAATGAAGATCCTTGTAAATAGAGAGGCACAAGAATCCAAATGCTTCATATTTCTTGTTCAAGAATCTAGCTTTGTCTATCACATGAGTAGGCTCTTCTTCGGTCTATAGTGACCTGGTAGATTCCTCTGGCACATAGCTGGATCTCCATATATCCTTTCCATGAGTGGAAATTGAATGGAGTCAAGAGCTCGACAGAAGAAGCCATCTCAAACTGCTGTATTGAAGGATTTTTACTTGTTAAAACCTGCAAATCACAACAAAAGGGGCACCGTAAGGTTAGACAACCTGCACATTTTAGGCTATCATCACAACCAACATAATTGATCAAGCAAACTTGATAAACAATTCCTTTACTTGTGGTATTAAGTGGTAAGCTTTGGCTTCTAGTGCAGTGCTCGAATTTTGAGCTTTTGCTCAATTTTTCATGCAAGATCTGTCAAAAACCATGTTTTTGAGAGATCTGAGCTTCATCCCATCGTGAGCTCTGATACCATATTAATATGTCACAGTAATCTAGGGACTAAAACACAGTCTCATAAGAGATTTCAGACAATTAAGCATGAAAATGGCATAATTGTGCTGCAATTGGAGTAGTGGCTTTGTATAATCAATAAAGAATGAATAATACAATACAATGATCATGTAAGGTACATGAATTCCAAGACAATTTGAATTCCAAAGGAGGTCATTTGAATTGAATGAATTGGTGTATTTTAACCGAATGTCAAGCCATAGTAAAAACACCTAGTTAACCCACTGATCAAGTCCATATTAAATCAACTAAGTCCTAACTATATCAGAGTGTAATGGATGACTGAGTCTAATTGAAAGTATCCTAGACACATGTCACTACATGCCAATCAACAAGTGGTAGCGCATCATTAACTCCAATGAACCCCGATGAGGTTAACTGAAGTCAAACCGGTCCTCAAAAGTGGTTGGAGGCACCCTAGTTGGCTCCAATTCATAAATAATAATAAAAGTAATCAATATAATGAATGGAGGTGCCTTCACCACTTATCTTAACTGATTGTAACAATCAATTATCAATTAGGTGCATTTATGACACTCATATCACCCCCAAAATGCTCCCTGTTTGAAGGAGGAATCCTAGTTGGCCTCCCCGAATGAAGGAGAAGGCTTAGTTGGCCTACTTGACTGAAGGTAGGAATGGGTGTGCTCATGCTGATGTCACAGTGTGCTCATCCGATGCCAATTAAGTCAATTAAACTTAGGATAGTGGTTTAACAAGGCCAAATTGATCAAATTAAGTGTGCATGTTGGGTAAATGTCTCCAACACATTTTGCAGTTTCTACTTTTACATATGCCATATTCATTCTCATAGTCATTATTTTCATTTTCAACCTCTACAAAGTTTTCTACTTTTTCGGAGCTAGATTACTTTCTCAGACATGTCTATATTTAGCAGTTCTAATGTGAAGTCAAGTTTCCAAGTATGCCACAGTAGAGTGATTTCTAGGATTTCAATTGGTGAAGGATGATGAGTCAAGTGCATCATTGAGTAGGTGAATTGTTCTCTTAGTGTGGCACATGGAATCTAGTTGGAAGGTTTTCTATTTATATGAAGTTCTAAAATTTTGTTATGCTAAAACCCTAAATTTCTTTACAAAACCCTATTTTGAATTTCTATGTTTAGTTGTCATTTTTTCCTTGTTTCCCATGTACCCATGTTTTCTAAGTGTCATAATTATTCCCAAGACAAAAATTCCTTAGCAAGATTCATTATCCTAGCATGGCCAAGTATAAAAGGTAAGTTGACTACCTTTATATTTAGCAATCTTCCTGATCCCATCAAGTTTTTAAATCCTAATCATCCTTTATCCAATCCTTCCATGCGATTTGATTTCCTTGGCTAAAACTTCCACGGCATATATTTTGGTGAAAGATCCCTCTTAAATGGAGATTCGTTGGAAAATTTATCTTAAGAGTGATTTACCTTTTGTATATATGCATGAAATTTCCAATTTCAGACTTAGTAAAGGACACATGTTGTGTGTTTTCAACAGTTTAGGCATATATTGGGAGATCTATTAAAGAAGAAATGCATGAATGCTTCTTTTCTAAAACTATGGAGTGCAATAACTATTATGTCATCTTCATGAATGTGTTGTTAATTGGACATGTCTAAATCACTATTGGAGGCTAACTAGTTACATCCAGTTGTCTAAATCAATGTCTAAATCACATAAAATAAGTTAAACTAGTCTAACTAATGTGGTAGGTGAGAAATGGTGCCTTCCCACATGTAGTAAATCAATGAATGGCGCTAACTAGATGTAACTAAATGTAAATGACTCCTAACTAGGCTTGACTAGTCACAAAGTGCAAGTGCAGTCAGTGACAGTTAGCCTTAATCAGTGTTCCCCACACTATAGTGACTGGTATAGGTGCCCCTATTAGGCCATGTGGACCCAATGGTAATAGTGACTCAATAATGACTAATTTAGGAAGAATTGACCAAATTGGACAAGTGAGGATTATAATCCTAATGCCCCCCATGAATTCTAACTTGGAAAATATATGGGCCCTAGTAACTAATACCAAATGTCACCCTTTACAACTAAAATGAAAAATTAACTCCTTAATACAAACAAGGAAACAAGGATAAAACTCATGGGAAAAATACCCCCCTTAAAACTAAGTAGGTAGAATCAGGTTACAACTTGTTCTTTTGTTCACAGGTATCCTTGGGCCTGGCATGTGAAATTATCCATCCAAACTAAATGATAATGTATGGATGAATCTTCCTCTTTGGAAGAATAATAATGTGCTTAACTAAATAAAAAATATAGACAATTGTTGGATGAAAACTGGACCCATGTAGAGCAACTAAAATCAATTGGTGAGAAAGAAAAAGTGTTTGAGAATTCGAAACATATGAGGAACACCCAAGAAATTGATATATTGCAGCTTTTAACAGAGAACCATGTGAGGTAATATCATCCCCAAGTGTTAGTATCAAGTCTCAAAGCGGATGCATAATGTCTCCCTCTTTACTAGTTCTGTGAGGAGATGAGCATGTGATCAAAGATAGAGAAGCCCTAGGACTGTGGAGAGCGAATTATTGAGATCCATATTATGATATAGCTTCATAAATAACCAATGAATCACAAAATACTATATCTGCAACATCATAAGAGGAAACTAACAACAAATTCCCAACAAGAAATTTGAAGAAGAATTGCGGTACTTGATTTTTGACAGCAAAATTGGTGAGAGAAGCTACAAGCATGAATTAAATTTCTTGAAACTTAAAATTGAAACAAAATAATATCAAATAATATCCATATAATATCATATAATATCAAAATAGGTTCATATCAGATCCAAAAGTGTGGTCCTCGAGATGGTAGATGCACAATTTTCTTCTTCTTCAAAATTCTGAATATTTGTGCATGCAATCATGTACGAAATTGATGGAAGATATTAATCAAGGAGAGTGAATGGATCACTCCTAAAATACGATATTGTTTCCAAAATATCCAAGGAATTACTTATCTACACACCAGCAACAACATTAGAGGGAGAGAAATCAATTTCCTCTTCATTTTTGGAAGCAATCACTCACAAATTTTGCACAAATTTTAAAGGAGAATGGTTGGAGAATGTTTGCATAGAAGTGCAGCAGATTTTTTCACCAATATCATAGATTCTAATTTCTTATTCTGGATCCACCATATGAGAAGATGATATATCAGAGATATCATAAACTTCCGGAGCAGCAGGAGAAGGAGTCACTGGAAGGAAACTTTCTTTAACTCGAATTGATTGTGTAGAAGATTCTTCTTCTTCTTCATCTTAAACAACTTCATCATACAGAGTAGAGGCAAAGAATTTTGAATCAATAATTATTTTGGTGCTCTCCAAAGTGCTATAATGATCCTCTTTGTACTTTCCAAAGGTTCTATCCAATTTTGTCCAGAGATCCTTTGGGGATTCAATAGATTTAAAATGGTAGCGCAAGCTTGGAGAAAGGGTCAGGCATATGGCTCCAAAAGATCCATCACCGTCATTTATCCAGTCATTCTCATTCTCATAAGACTCTTTATCAAGTCCAATAGAAACCTCATAGAGATCTTGTCTCTTTAGAGATGAAATCATATTCAAGTTCCATTCTGAGTAACCTGTGTATGGAGTAATAAGAGGAACTAATAATTTTGAATCCATCTGAACTTGTACCTACAAAACCAAAGTAAGGTTGAACAACCTGCAATTTTGGAGTTTTCATCACACCCGGCTTAGTCAATCAAGAAATCTTGATCGACAATACCTTTGCCCTGGAATTATGTGGTAAACTCTCCGCTTCTAGTGCAAAGCTGAATTTTTTTATTTACTTTTTTGCTCAAAATGCTTTGATCTGACATGAAATATATAGAAGGATAAATGTGTTTTCCTTCCGCAGCTCTGATACCATATAAAAATTAATCTCATAGGAATATATGAACCAAGACAAAACTGACAAAGATATCTCACACTCAATTTACTCTGAATTGACATGAAACAATGCAAAAAATGGGTTGCAGCTGTATAATGCTTTCATTAATAAAAAAAAGTAAATGGATACAATTTTGATAATTGCTACAATGTAATACACTGATATTAATTACCAGATAATCCGAATGCATGAGAGGAAATTCAAATTGATTAACTCACTCTGACTGAATGGATAAGTGGACATGTCTAAATCATTATCGAAGCCTAACTAGTTAGCTCCATTTGTCTAAATCAGTGTCTAAATTAGTTAGAATCAGTTAAAATAGTCTAACTAGTGTGGTAGGTGAGAAAAGGCACCTTCCCACATGTATTTAATCAATGACTAGTGCTAATTGAATGTAACTGGATGTAACAGAATGTATTTGACTCTTAACTAGGATTGACTAGTCACCAACTGAACTCAATTGAAGGAGGTTGTTGTCGGCAGTCCCAATGGCTCCTAAATTGTAGGGATTGGTCTAGGAGGCACCTAAATTGAAGCATGCTAGTGCATTTGGTGGAAGTTAGACTTAATCAATGTTCCCCACACTCTAATGACTGGTACAAGTGGCCCATTATTCCATGTGGACCCAATGGTACTAGTGACTCAATAATGACTAAATTATGAAGAATTGACCAAATTGGACAAGTGAGGATTATAATCCTCACATATATAATGAAATTAGGGGTGTTCTTTAATATACCACAAATGAAGACTCTATTGCATAGTTTCACTAAGTGAATATCCCATGCTTAGAAGGTGCTTCCTCTTACATCTAGCATAAAATTTTGACAAAACAATGCCTTCCTAATTTTGTTATTCTTTGCTAAAAGTCTCTAATTGTGAAAAAAATTGTACCAAGAGATATTTTGAATTTTTGCATTAGAATCCAAATTTTAGCCATTGAAACCCCTCTAGTAGCTGATTTGGTCATCTAGGAGAGAGGGTCTTGAAGTCCTTTTCAAATTTTCTTCTTCATCATGAATATTTTCTACAAAAATAATGGATTTATACAAGAGGAAATCGAGACACATCCCTAGATACCATTAGATTCATAACATCTATAAATTCATCCCCAAGTCCCCTAAAAAAGAGAGTTCTAACTCTATCTTCATTGAAAATGACATGTTTATATTTTATAAACTATATAAAAATATTTCCACAAAATCCTCTAAATTCTCCTCCTTTTTTTGCTTCATAATAAAAATACATTGTTTTGAATTCCTATCCTTGTAGTAATCATGATATTTGTTGAGAAAGCATCATTTCAGATCATCCCATCTAGTGATTGAGTCATCTTCCAACCTCATAAACCACCTGAGCACATAATGTTTTAATGTTTTAGGAAATATTTTTAGTTTATGTGCATCTTTATTTTAATTATAGATTCTACATAAGATGTTAAAATCAAATAGAC
Organism: Pseudotsuga menziesii; assembly: GCA_001517045.1. Lineage (NCBI taxonomy): Eukaryota > Viridiplantae > Streptophyta > Pinopsida > Pinales > Pinaceae > Pseudotsuga > Pseudotsuga menziesii. The sequence goes on along the minus strand of LPNX010577146.1, from coordinate 17,531 downwards.
AAGCCTAGATCCAAATCCTAGGCTCTATCAAGCGCCGAGAGGGATCAAATCTCCAAAGATGCAAACCTCCTTTAGTGCAATACCCAAGAAGAGGATTTAGCTAACTATAACATTGAATATTTTAAATTTAAGACAAAAAGAAAGAAATCTAAAATAAATATTAATTTAAAATTTAATATAAATATTAATTTAAATTTAAAATAAAATATAAATTTAAACTTTCTTTAGGTTTGGTTTTTTTAGTAAATTATAGTTTGAGAAATTTACAGAATCTGTTTCAAATTATACCATTCTCCAAAACTGTAATATCTACCGTGATATAATAAGACACAAGTAAGACTTCAATGTTTGAGAAATTTACACAATATGTTACAAATACGATTATACAAAACTTCTATTTAATGAAGTGGCGATGTATGTAAGAACTTCTAAAATATTATTTGTAGTTTTGGTATGTTATGGTAATGCTCTTTTTAAAGATTTTTGAGTTATTTTTTGAAATGGGATCCTGAGTCATTGCCAAAACAATTGCGAATAACAGTCCCAAATTGCAGCTATACCACAACCATCGACATCTATTTCCTTTTTATGAGTAGAAGAGCATTTTGAGATTCATGAACATTATGCTTTTGGTGACTGATTTTTAAAATGCTCCATTGATGTGTTTGCAGACGGTTCAAGGTTTTATTGGACTCTGTTTGAAATTATTTATAGATAGTTGTTGGTTCAGTTATTGAGAAGCTTCTAAAGCCAAAGTTAGAAATGCTAATATAAATGTAGAGTAAGTGGGCTCTTCTCCTTCAGTGCATTAGTTAACTTTCATCATAGTGTTGGGCTATGCATGAATGGGATACTCAGACTTAACTTTTTGCAAATATATGCTATTTAGTATTTTAACATGATGTTATTGTTTCAGTTGTATATTTCTTTGTAGATCCTCACATGCTGTAGACTCATAGAGTCCTTGACGCTGGAGAGGAAAGTAAACATTTTGTGTACAGTGCAAGATACAAGTCTGAATGCAGTGAGTATTGGGTTTTTGTGCAGGCTAGCGCAGGTGCGTTCTTGTCTGTTTTTTCCCTGTTTTTCATATACTATTTTTCCCCTTCATAAATATTTTCATATAAATGGATCAATACTTATTTTCATATAAATGGATAAAATAATATGGAAAAGGCGATACATGATAATGATAACATTGATTGATTTATAATACAAGTTTTTGTTTATATTTAATATATTTTCTTGCTATATTATAATATAAACTCTTTTTGGTTTATGTGAAAAGTATACTATTTGCTAAAAATGTCATGTTAAAATAATCTCATGGAATTTTTCTGGCTTATTCATTTTGTCTACATGGTTAAATTTATACTTTACTTATCTCTCATGGTGCAGGTTCAGCTCATGGATTTGATTACTTCAAATAATAAAAAATATGAGGAGGGTGACAAATTACAGATATTTTTCAATTTTATAAATAAATTGCTCTTGAAATTGTCGTCATCAAATGAATTGCATGCAGTGATAACGATGTTGGCTTCTCTGATTTTGTAAGTCGATTAATTCTCTATCTGTCGTATCGAATTTTCGTCTCCTAATGAATTTCGATGTATGAATCTCCTCGGAAGCACGGAGAGCACGATATGTCCTGCATAGAATATATAGTGTAAGGTTGACTGATGGCTTTCTTATAACCTTGAACCTTTCTTTATATCATTATACTGTAATTCGCATATATGCCAGGAGCTCTACATCAATGTACTATGTATATATGATCATATATGTAACATTTCTAGCTGCAGACTGTCATACTACAACAATTATATTTTCAAACGCAACTGCAGTTATGGGGTGATTGCATGTTTGTTGAACCGATAAGATTGTCTTCTTCCTCGGCGATTGCAGATACTCAATTCTTTCCTCCTCCTCCTACAAAGGAAAAAGTGATACGAAGGTCATTTGATTTAAATCTTCGAGGACCTAGGGAAGAAGATCACGAAGATGAGCATTCACCCTCGCTCACTCTGTTTATTGGATGGCAGGAGCAAAAAGATTGATTGATATGATTCATACAACTTACACCGATGAGATCTACTTTCGTTCCAATCTTCTTCTTTTTATCTCGTTTGCATGTAGTGAATTTCTTCTCATTGGTGGTGGCATGGCCCGAGCCAGAACCTCAGTAACATCCCTCATTATTGGACGGCCCTCCGGATTTGGGTTGGAGCACGCCAGTCCCAATATCAACAAACGCTTAACGTCTTCCTCGTTAATGTTGACGCTTCCAATTGCAAACTGAGCCTGCAGGCGACTGTCGACAGCTTCCAAGATCTGGTTCTGGCGATACAAATTCCAAACCCAACCGATCAGATTAGGCTCTTCTGGGCTCCAGCTAGATGTGGGACGCCTTCCGCAGGTCACCTCAAGGGCTACGGCGCCGAAACTAAACACATCGGATTCTGCTGTGGCTCGCCTAGTGTGATAGCACTCGGGTGCGATGTAGCCCGGTGTTCCCACTACATCGGTGGCTGTAAAGGATCTTTGATCGTGTTCAATCAGACGGGCCATGCCGAAGTCACCGAGTCGGGCATTGTATTCGGAATCTAGCATGATGTTGCTGGCTTTCACGTGAGCAATATATATGCTCCATTAATTGTACATCACGAAGTCTATATCATTTCTAGGATTTAGAATATTAATTTTAATGTGGTCAAACTCATAATATTCACTAATACTCACTTTCACTATTATTTTTGGCCGACATGTGAGTAACGTTACATCACGTTACAAGATCTCTCCCATAATATTCACTTTCACTATTATTTTTTGCCGACATGTTAGTAACGTTACATCACGTGACAAGATCTTCCCCATAATATTCACTTTCACTATTATTTTTTGCCGACATGTTAGTAACGCTACATCAAGTGACAAGATCTCCCCCATAATATTCACTTTCACTATTATTTTTTGCCGACATGTTAGTAACATTACATCACATGACATCACGTGACAAGATCTCCCCCATACTGGGCTGTAGAGCGCCTCTCGGCGCAAAAACATCAGGGTATTTAGTAGGAATACCATCAAGCTAAGGAAAAATGGATGGAGGGATATTTTTCATAGCAATACCTTTTGTATTATCCAAAATAGGGAACCCAAAGGTTGTTTCTCTTGGATCTTTATCCCTATTTCATTTCCTACATTATATTACTCTTGATTGTTATCTCCCATGCTGTTCAAAATTGAATCGGGAAGCTATGGTTCAAAAATATGGTTAACCAAAGGTTTATCATACGTTCTTGTGTATATCATGTCAACAGCTTCCTAAATCAATGATGGATATTTGTTGATAAATCCTCTAAGAATTGATTTAGGGGTATACTTAGATGAGGGGTCTAGATATATAGACTCAATCACAGCTTTTAGTATTGTTTCTAAAAATTCCCAAGTTTATCTACCTCCAATGTGTGGTTCCGTAGATTATAGCTCTTTATCAATCATTCTTTCAACCTATAACAAAATAGTTTCTTCTTCTAGGCACTTTCCTATCAAAGTTATATTGTCAGCCAATTTAATTGTAGTCTGAGGTGGGGATGTTTTCTTGTTTTTATAAGATGAAGTATATTTATTTCCAAAATTTAATTCTACTCTACTGCTAAACCTTCCTCTACTATGGCTATTTCTATTCATTCATTGCAAACATGGCAAGTTTTCACAATGTCTTCACCAACGGTGTAAGAGAAGGAATACTAAGATTCTCTTAACAAAGGTGGTACTGCATGTTACTACCTCTCATATTATAATTTGGTCCTCTTTTTTAATTGCTTGTATATTACACACAACACACTACAAAATAATTAAATTAATGCATCTAACTCTCCATTCGAGACCTTTCCATACCTTCCCCGACAATGAAGCGAGAAATGTTTGCAAAATTATATCATTTTTAATTCCAACTATTTAGCTATTGACCAAGGTACGTAAAATTATGATGAATGAACACAATATTTGCAGAGCTAGTTTAAGACATGGTCAAATGTAATCCTACATTCAAGTAAATCAAACGTCACCCAAAACTTGTAATCAATTTATTCAAACAACTATCTCCTAATTCCAAGTGATTAAGAATTATCAAACCAACTGGTTAGTTAGTATATATACATAACTCTATTTGATCACATGGTGTAGCCTTATAACGTTAATTAAAATGAAAGACAATCCCTAATTAGATCTATATGACAGTTTCCATTTTCTTAACTTGTAATTGGACACGGTAGAAAAATTGGACATTGTTGGCATTCTTGCAGTCTTAATGGTCTTATCAACAACGTAATATTATGTTCCTCTCAAGATTCACTATTCAGGATTAAAGAAAACAATCATAAAGCTTTAAGTCTGGTTGTTCTAATGTTTTTCTTCTCCTTTGTGTGCACACATTTACTTCTACGCTATTAAAACTCACATCCTAGTCTTTCACGTAATTTTGCCCATGTTGTGAAAGTATTCACCTTTAAATAATAATATTGTAGCTATCAATAAAACCTTTCATTAAACAAAATGATTACTTAGTTAAATCAATACACCCTCAAATAAAATATACATACTTACAACGATATAATCTTTAAGGGAGGCCCTTCCCTTGCAAGATGCAACCACTGTCTACGAAATGTTAACCCTCAAAGAGCCAAAGACATAACCAATATGAGATTAATAAAAAGGAAAAAGAATCGTTAGAGAAAAAAAAAATATGAACAACCAATCTTATTTTTCCCTTTTAGCCTCAAAAAATAGTACATCGCAATTTTATATAGTTCCCTTTGTATCAAGATAGAAAGGATTCCAATTATGTATGGAATAACTATTGCAGAGATCAAGGAGTGAATAAAGAGGATATTGTGCACTAAATAAAGAAAGGAAAATCATAGATTTGTCTTGTCCATTATAGTTTGATAAACGTTAGATTAACAAGGGAAGCTGCTAAAGGCAGCAAGTCCCTGCCTTTAGAAATTGAACATCTTGTCTATTGACTGAAAAATTTATAGGATGGATACCATTTGAAGCAAAATTGCTATTGTCTATTTCCATGACATGTGAGATTAAGAGAAGTAACATTAGACAGCTTATGGCCTTAACGCAAAGATAGATTGTGGGTAAAGATAGAGACATGTATTAAGAGAAATTTTCTACTATTCGCCTGTATTTGATCGTAAGATTTGTGCATATTTTGTAGATCAAACAGCAAGGGTGTAACAATAATACAATAGGTATTTCGGCTTCTTTAAGCTTTGTTTGGAAGCAAACAGTGGTATTATCAAGTGGCCCTCTGAAGTGAATTCTTGGATTCAGCGGATGCACACTGACAAGCTGTCAGCAGATGCAGATGGACAGTGTCTATTGTCAACAATGTGGAATCTGTATGTTAAGTCATGCCCATTGTTTGGGTTGGCCAGTGACAATAAGGATAATTGTTCATCTGCAACAGTAGCAAAGCCATCATAAGCAGAGGTTAATTAGTTGGTTAACTAGTTCTAGAAGCACCACCAATATATGCACCGAACAATATCAAAGTGATAGAGACGGGGGATAAGATATAAGCATTTGACAGAGTCCTGATCGTTTCGAATCCTCCATCGATTCTGTTTCGGACCCTGGCCACCATTAAGAACCTCATCGTTCATTGGTGTATCATTGAATCTGGCACATTGTTTCTTTTACTTTTCATACTCCCACAGCTATTATCTGGCCGCTTCTCATAGCAGAGACTCATAGTAGAGAATTTCCAGTGTTTTGCACAAGTAAACCTTCCTGTTGTGAGCAATGTGTTGCGTTCGATAATGTAACCCTTTTTCCATGGCAAAAAAAAGATGCATCATTAATCAATATGGAATGGAAAATGATATGTTAACATTAAAAGGGCATTTCGAATAAAGGCAAAACCTGCGTCATGTCTTATCGGTCACGTATAGGTGGGTGCAAACACCTCCTTTCCTGGGGACGTTGGATCAACAACAGTTCAGTAAAAAAGATAAATGCAAGATCGACACTAACTGTTGGTGGTAACGTAAAATTCCTGGTAACATACCAAAGCTTCTCACTCCTGCACCGACCAAATCCATGCACTGACTGGAGCACAATATCCAGTTCATCTTCTGGTCCAATTTGTGTCTTTGGATATGGATCCTGTTCCTCTTACGACAGTGATTCTATAGGTTTGGATGCTTCCAGACGTACTAAATTTATTTTATGGGACAAGTTTCCAGAATTGATCCGAGCGAATAAAGCGTCGGTAAGATGGAAATTAAAATGGAAAATCTTTTCCTTAGAATGGGATTGGAGGTTTATCCCTGGTTGAGCTCTTAAGGGAAGAGAAGGAATTTACAGTAGGAAAGAAAAGCTACTAGAATTGAACTATTGGAAGATCAAACAAAAAGAAACTATTAGGATGCGCAAGGAAAAGGTTATTATTATCTTGGGAGAATATGTTGGGCTGGAAAATATCTCAGTTCTCATGGAAAAATATACGAGGTTTGTTTGTGGGGAAGAAAGTAGCGAAGGATATATTACACATGGATGGAGAAGCACCGGCTCTTAAGATAAATAAATTTCAAAAATTGAGTCATTAGAAGATGGTTTGCATTAAAATTTCGCTCAAAGTATATACAAAAAAGAATCTTGGAGTAGTGATGGTACTTGGGCCCTTCACTTCTTGATTCAAGGAAATGGCGCCAGGTTTGGATTCTACAAAATAAAATTGTTTCATTTAGCGACGTGTGGATAAAATTACCTGAAAATTGTTTCATTTAGCGACGTGTGGATAAAATTACCTGAACTACCAATAGAGTTTTTGAACATTGAGACATTGAAAGAATAGCTTTTACTTTTCTTTTTTGTTTCCAAGTGTTGGGATGCATGGTTGCGTTTAATCCAATACAAAGATGGTGAGAGTATCTAAGAGAACGAAATCATTGGAAAGACAATTCGAGTGCACAATGGATGGTGAGAGTGGTCGTGCAAAGAGCATGCTCAGAAGCACTAAGACATTTGTTTCTTGGTTGGCCCCCATGCTCAGAGACTTCAGACATTTGTTCGTTCCATGGGCCCACATATTCCATGCACCAAGCCACATGGAATTTTCTGCTTACAGAGATATGAAGGTGTCTTACGGCTGAAACAGTGGGAATCAAGAACCCTTTGCATTGAGCGTTTATGCCTTATAAACCTTGTCATTCTTGCTTATTGAAATATCTGCACTGGGCCATAAATTGGCCATGCCATGTAAATTTCTCTTGTTTTCAGCTGTAAATTTCTCTTTTTCTTCTGTGTGTACTCTCGGCTTACCAACACATCTACGAAAATGTCGAAACACTTCAACGAAGATGGGCGCAAGGAAGAAATATTTTTTTGATAGTTTTTTGAGTGCCTATTGAAACTATTTATTAACAGGATTATACTTTTAGGTTACTGCACTGGTCAAATGGTTTGGAGTGTCTGAAATAATCGCTCTTTGGTTCAGCAGGCAGAGATGGGGGATTTTGTGTTATGTTTTAAAATTTGATTTCCAAAAACACATTTCATAGAAAACATTCAATAGATTTTATAGAAAAGCTTAATGTTTGAGACTGTCTTGAATGTAGCATTGCAAATTATCCTCATACTTTTGATTATTTCTGTTTGAATGTAGACTTGTAGATTATCCATTGATGAGTCATCGCCATAATGCTTACTCGGATCTGCCATAATTTTGGCACTAATTTTAAAAGATAAAGAAGATCTATGGAATTGGGAGTCATTGCCACTAACTAAAAGATAGACGTATGGAACTGTGAGTCAATATTTTTATTTGGTTATGTTTAAAAGAGAGGATATAAAATTAAAATTTGTTTTATAAAAATTAGTTTCGTTTTATGTTCAGAAAGCTCAAGAAAGCTTATGCACAGATGTGTTGATTTCATGCTGCACGTCACCTTCCCAATATCTTCTTTATTATAATTCGTTGTAAAAAAAATTGTGGCATACTTCTAATCATCTTCTTTGTGCCATTGGTTATTTGCAACTTTGTTGTTCCTTCCACACTGAACTACCAATAGATTTTTCGAACGTTGAGACATTGAAAGAATAGCTTCTACTTTTCTTTTTTGTTTCCAAGTGTTGGGATGCATGGTTGCGTTTAATCCAATACAAAGATGGTGAGAGTATCTAAGAGAACGAAATCATTCGAAAGACAATTCGAGTGCACAATGGATGGTGAGAGTGGTCGTGCAAAGAGCATGCTCAGAAGCACTAAGACATTTGTTTCTTGGTTGCCCCCATGCTCAGAGACTTCAGACATTTGTTCGTTCCATGGGCCCACATATTCCATGCACCAAGCCACATGGAATTTTCTGCTTACAGAGATATGAAGGTGTCTTATGGCCGAAACAGTGGGAATCAAGAACCCTTTGCATTGAGCGTTTATGCCTTATAAACCTTGTCATTCTTGCTTATTGAAAGCTCTGCACTGGGCCATAAATTGGCTTGTTTCTATAAGTCAGAAGACCGTGTGAGAGCGATAGACCCATTATGAGTTACTGGCTCTAAGGAGACTGAGCTAAACATCTGCTTCTCAGTTTTGCTTATCAGAAACTGGATGTCCACCACGAACATCAGCAGAATCTAGCTTACGAACTTGAACTGGATCTTGCTAAAGAAGGTATGGATCTTTCGCTTGTTCTCTAAATTATGGAAAACCCATTATGAGTTACTGGCTCTAAGGAGACTGAGCTAAACATCTGCTTCTCAGTTTTGCTTATCAGAAACTGGATGTCCACCACGAACATCAGTAGAATCTAGCTTACGAACTTGAACTGGATCTTGCTAAAGAAGGTATGGATCTTCCGCTTGTTCTCTAAATTATGGAAAATGTGACTGGAGAAAACTATTTTTTTTTTAAATCATGTCTGGAAAATCAGTTCCCTTTTGCTAGGTTTTGCATGTGTATTTTGTGTGTTTTCTTTTGCTTTGTAGAATCCTTAGCTGTTAAGCCATCAATTTCCTTCTTCCACTCATAAATATATGTTGCATGTTCGGTTACTTTAATGGGAGCTTTGGATTTTAGATTTGTCGTCTTTGAATGAGAATAAGAGGACGAGACAAGATTTATGTTAGTATGGAAACACTACACTTAAATGCAATAACCCTTGCTTACCTGGATATCCCCAGTGGTTACACAGTGCTTAAAAGACCACGCCGTCGTAGCATCCTTCCAAACAGAGCCTGCAAACCCTCCATTATTTGTGCGAAGAGCATGGCCCTGTTAATCCTTGGGACGCCCAGAGAACCCTCTTTGTTCTTTAATCACCATGATCAATAGCTAATTTCAAATGAATTAGTTTAGAGAATTGGTTTAGATTTGTCATCTTTGAATGAGAATAAGAGGACGAGACAAGATTTATGTAAATATGGAAACATTACACATAAATGCAATAACCCTTGCTTACCTTAGTTCTGGATATCCCCAGTGGTTACACAGTGGTTAAAAGACCACGTCGTCGTAGCATCCTTCCAAACAAAGCCTGCAAACCCTCCATTATTTGTGTGAAGAGCATGGCCCTGTTAAACCTTGGGACGCCCAGAGAACCCTCTTTGTTCTTTAATCACCATGATCAATAGCTAATTGCAAATGAATTAGTTTAGAGAATTTCAATTCAGCAGGTCTCACCTAGAGGTGAAGATTGTGGCAGACTTCGTGTTTAGAGAGGAAAGTAAAAGAATTAAGAAAGTCTAATCCCTCCTTTTCTAGCACCAGCAAAAGCGTAGAGAAGAGGAATCAGTTAATTCCCCAAATCTGTATTTACTGTAATATTCATAGGAATAGGAGAGCTTAAGTCCGCACGAGGGCAGTGCCAAAAATCATTCATAAATTCATGATGGTCATAAGCTCTAGCACATGATTTTGAGATCACAGCCGAGCTTTTAGAAATTCGTCGGTTAGCGGCTAACAATTCATTGCATTGCTTGCGCAGTTCTTCGATTTCCTTGCACAGCTCAGGAATGTAACTTATAACTCGAGAAACAGTATCCGGAATGCTCAGTTTCCTGTGCAAAGTCTAATTCAAATTAAATCGGAGAAGCTGAAAAACGAGGAATTCATGTGTGGGTCGATTCTGAGTAATACCCTAATCAGAAGGAAAACCAACAAGATAACAACAAAGTAATCTCTCTAATTAATGAAGCTACAATAAATAACCTTCGTATTTGGTTTAGGCAGCAACGAACGTAGCTCGGAATATAGTACTTTCAATTTATTTCGCCTGTGCCGTTCCATGGCATTATGAACATCCTTTTTGGTGTAGTCTTCCGAATTGGGCACCGATTCCTCATCATAATTAGGTTGTTGCAGTTGATCCAAATCCATTGGTAGAAGCTGATCTGCATATTGATAATTGTTGTCATGCATTCCAAATTGACTAATGTATTCCATGACGCTTTTATTAGATTCAGCAGGTTGTTGCTGATCAAATTGCAACCAATATGAAGGCGAAAACCAATATGAAGGCGAAAATATATTTATGGTTGCAGGTTGATCTTGAGCGTTCCTTTCTTCTTCACTAAGTGAAGAGTTGCTAGGATATTCCAGGTTGTATGCTTCATTATAGGCAGCAGGAGCTGGGGCAGATGTTTGAGTGCTCGAAAAGAAGGGAAATATGCGCATGATGATATATAGGAAGCACGTAAAATCCGTTCAACGATCCTTGCCTTGGTTTCTCTCCACCTGGTCTCAGAACATGCAGTCCATGCAGATGTTGCAAGCATAGAAGGCCCACGTGCACTCCATGCAGATGTTGCATGTTGCAATTTGATAACATATTATTTGATAACATCTTCTTCATACATTTAACATTAAATGTTTGTGAACTAATGCTAATTGGAACCTAACATTAGTCTATCAATACACTTTGGTCTAATAATTATATGATGTTTGAAAACAAACTTTGATCAAAACCATATCTCCATTGCTCCTAGCCTCGAAAAGAGGCCAAATAAGAAGTAGAAGTTGTTAATTGGTGGAAAAAACGGTGACTTAAAGTTTTAAATGAAGTGAAAGTTGTTGATTGGCAAAGAAAACGGTGATGATGTTACTTTATATCAAAACTTAGTATAAGTGTTTAAATCTTGTTTTGATATTTGTGCAAAACTAATTCAAATGGCGGCACGTCGAATCATAGAGTCCCTGCTAGCCGATGGCAAGGACTAATAATATACCATAGGGACTTGTTAAGGTCTTCATGATCGACAAATCTAGTCTTAAGGAAATATTGCGCACATTCAGATTTTAGCAACTAGTCTTAATTTAATTTGCTCGCATGGTGATGAAGTGGAAGAATATTCAAGAAAAATAGGAGCATAATCGATTCCATGAAATACTGTAATATCCTTTATATGAATCATATATGGAATATTTACTCTTAGTGCTATGATAAATAAAAGTCGTAGACTAGTTGATAGGTGGTAAAATTTCTTAGTAAAAATTGGGAATTGCACTAGGATTGCAGAGGGTTAATAGAAGAAACCAAAATACAGATATAGATATTGAAATTTCATATCCCTAACAACTTAGATGTTGGTACCTTTTAGGTTTTGAGAATCAATGATGATGAATTCTACTATGAGGCTTCTTGGTGTCCCAGCCGATGCAAACTATGATTTGAACAATCGATTCCAAGAAACCAAGGATATGTAATGGTTATGTGAGTTCTCAATCACTTTTTAGGAAGATTTTAGTATAATTCTGGAATAGTTTCGAAGAGTTTGAGGGTGTTTCAGAAAAAAAAACTAGGAATTTGGTCTAGAGATTGCATGCGCAAGGGAGGCTTCACAAGGATTGTATGAACTTAACTAAATCATTTATCATGATTTGTGTTGGGATGTGGGGTGATTTTATTACCTAAACCAACTTAGAATATGTAATTTTAGCTTACATACCATTCATGTCATTAGAAACAATAAAACTACTCAATTTTAACTAGCCAATGACCATAGGTAAGCAAATAAAGAAGAAATCTGACTATGTAGTTTATCTTATCTACAAATAAATATTATAATAGGTTTATAAAACTCTAATAAGAAGCATGAAACTCTTATAACATTATTATGGCCATAGTGTCACTGCCAGTGCATAAAACATACAAAACGACTCGTGAAATGAGCATGAGAATGCCTCTCTTACATAATTTTTTGCATTATGACCCCATAGAGCATAAATATTTCTATATAACAGAGATAAGAAATATGAGAAGAATATGAGAATCTCATAAAGAGATTGGGGGAGCTGATCTCCCTCGATGGTGCCCAAAACTGAATATTTGATCCTTGAACCCAACACCCGACACCAATATCACAATCCTAAGAGCATAAGTGAAGTATTCTTCATTAGAGATCGAATTCCAAGGTTGAATGGTTGATATATGAGCCTGATATTAGTTTTCAATGGTTTCTCCTTGACTCTCTTTGGTTGCACTGAAGAATAGAAGAGATAAGAGAAGAGAC